>JBBDGP010005832.1:0-38448 GCA_037952835.1 Lithobates septentrionalis | reverse complement strand
GAAAAACAATACTGGCTGGTTCATTAGAACAAAATAGAGGAAAGCTTAATAGAAAATGAATGCAGTCACCACTTACAAAAATTGGTAATCTGAAATATGATAAAGGTTTGCTTTTGGGTTTTGTACCACTTTAAGGCCTGTTCACACAAGTGCAATTATAGATATAACTTGAGTCACACAGAATCGCATGACAAGGGAAATCACATTATTTTTAATGGTGCCCATTCGCATCAATGCGACTCCATGAGGTGCAGCTTTGGAAAAGGTTCTTGTGCTACTTTAAGTTCAGCGTAATTTGGTCCCATAGAATATGCAAACTATATCCAAAATGCAACCGAGGTTGTGCTATATAATCGCACTGAAAATCACATTGCATTGTCTATGGAAGGATTAAAAAAAAAATCTACCTGACCTCTCAAGAGGAACCTGTGATAAAGGTGAGAAATAGCCAGGGAAGCGGAGATAGATTATGCCAAGAGGCAAGCTTTGTTCTGCCCTGGATCAGTCATGTGAGGTAGCCCCCATCACTAAAGCAAAGAAATCCACCATGCATCTAGGCCCTCCAATGTCATTGGAGGTTGTGGTGCTGATGGCCAGCCTTCCCGTCACCCAGGGAGAATCCAGATGGCATCCCCGGGAGCTGCTGACCCTGGCCAAGAAACGCTGCTCTAGATGCATCAAAGCAAAAAGTTATTCGTAGTCTCTTAGGGCTCCTTCACATGGCCATCTCGGCCATGTGAGGGAGCCCTAAGGCGATGGCCACTTAACTTGTACAAAAGTATTGACAGGCTGACAGTAGCCATCGCTGTCCACATGTAGCCATACGCCAAGCGATTTACTTGCGGTTAGGGACAAGTGTCCGAGCCTGGACACAGATACTTTGTACAGGTTAGGTGGCCCCAGCCATTCACATGCACTTTCCATTCCAGTGCCAAGAATCTGGTGTATGTGGCGATGAGGGCCTGTGTTGGAGGCCTTAATTAGAAAGCAGCCACAGCCCATGTAGAAAAGCCTGTCCTCTGCCCATTTTCTGTAGAGGGGGAAACTTGCTTAGAGCCCTTTCACACTGGGGCGGGCGGCGGTGGTAAAGCACCGCTATTGTAAGCGGCGCTTTACCGTTGGTATGCGGCCGCTAGCGGGGCGCTTTGCCGGCCGTACAGCCGCACCGTCCCATTGATTTCAATGGGCAGAAGCGGTATACACTCCGCTCCTTCACCGCTCCGAAGATGCTGCTAACAGGACTTTTTTTTTTTTACCGTCCTGCCAGCGCATCGCTCCAGTGTGCAAGCCCTCGGGGCTTTCACACTGGAATGAAAGCAGCGCCACTTTCGGGTCGGTTTGCAGGCGCTATTATTAGCGCAATAGCGCCTGCAAACCGCCCCAGTGTGAAAGGGCCCTTAGACATGTGCAGTTCATTTCCTTCTAAATAGAAATTTGGACACTTTTTTTTTTTTTTTTTTTCATTATTCGGATGTTTCCGAATTACAAAATAGTAACGTATTTAAAAGAATCTGAAATAACAGAATTTGCAAACAAGAATAGAAAAAAAAATAGCAGACAGGATAGAATAAAATATAATAGAAAATAAAGGAATAGGATATAATAGAATAGAGTAAACTAGAATAGAAATGAGATGGAATAGAAAATAAAAGATTAGAAAAGAATACAGTAAAACATGACAAAATAGAACAGAAATTGAAGGAATAGACTAGAAAAAAAGATTAGCATACAGTTGAATATAATAGAAAATAGAGAAATAGGATATACTAGAATAGAAAATAAAATAGAATAGCGTAAACTAGAATAGAAAATAAAAGAACAGAATATAAATTAAAGCTTGCAATAGAAAAAAAATACAGTAAAACATGACAAAATAGAATAGAAAACAAGGAATGGAGTAGAGTAAAATAGATTAGAAAATAAATGAATAAAATATAATAGAGAATACAGGAATAGAGAATACAGGGATAGAAAAGAACATATAATAGAGTAGAAAAAAAATAGAGTAAAACGGAACTGAATAGAAAATAAAAGAATAAAATAGAAACGCGTAGCGTATAACGGAACACAATAGAGTAGAAAAACAGTAGAATAAAATATAATATACCTGTCTTCTGAAATTCGAATAGAATAAATTTGAATCGAAAACAAATTTAGCTAAACAAAATTATTTAAATAAATTGAAACGAAACATAGTTTTTTTTTTTTTTTTTTTTTGTTCTGCACATGTCTAACCTTGCTCATTGTGTGGAAGCAGTGGTCTCTCTGCAGAGGTCCGATACATGCTACTGCGTCAGAGCTAGGTCTCTCCACTCAGCAGGGAGAATGAGTTTTGATTATTGTTGTGCTATAGGTCTGACTCAGTGTTGAACTTCTGCAGAGAGACCACTGCTTCCAAAGAGAGAGGGCAAATATTTCTTCTCTACAGCATGCTGGCAGTGGACGTCTTTTATACTTGGGCTGCTGCTAAAACATCCCTGACTCATTGAGGCATGGACTCCTCCAAACCTCTGACTGTATGCAGTGGTATCTGGCACCAAGCTGGCAGTAGATGATAACTGCCTCCTCCGGTTTGCCTTCTTCCCGTAGTGCTTCCTGGTGCCATCTCTTCCCCAGGTAAGTGACGCCCACAGGATGTAATAGAAAATGTGATTCCTCAGACCGGGCCACCTTCTATCATTGCTCCTTGGTCCAGTTCTGATGCTCACGTGCCCATTGTAGGTGTATTTGGCTGTGGACACGGGTCAGCATGGGCACCCTGACTGGTCTATGGCTACACAATCCCATACACAACAAACTGCGATGCTCTGCGTGTTCTGACACCTTTCTATCAGAACCAGCATTCACTAGTTCAGCAATTTGAGCTCCAGTAGCTCTTCTATTGGATCACACTACACAGGCCAGACTTCTCTCCCCATCAATGAGCCTTGCCTGCCCAGGATCCTTTCCCTGGTTTTTCTTCCTTGGATCACTTTTGGTCGGTTCTGAGCACTGCAGACCGGGAACATCCCACGAGAGCTGCAGTTTTGCAGTTGCTCCGACTCTGTAGTCCAGCCATAACAATTTGGCCCTTGACAAAGTTGCTCAAATCCTTACCGATTTTTTTTTTTTATTATTATTATAATGCTTTCAAAACATCAACTTCATGTATTAAACCAAAAATATATTATATTGCAGTTTACCAATCCTTAGTTGTGGTGGCTGCATTCGTTTTCTTTTCTTTGGCTCCCCCTCTCTGTTTTCACCTGGTGATCTGGCTAGTAACACACCTCCTGTATTACTGAGAGACAACTCTGGAGGAATGAGTACAGGAGGCACAGCATACAGCAGCATTGTGGGGGGATTAAATGTATTAGCAGATTTAACGACTAATAAATTAAAAGCCAAACTCCAGCTCACACTTTATAATCAGTTACAGCAGTTTTTTTTTTGTTTTTTTTTGGGGGATATAGGTTCTTCCATGAATCAATAAAAGTTGAATATTTTATTTTCCCCCTGCCAGTGTTTCATCCATGTAAACTGATACATTCTGCTGGAGACCTTAGAGCTTAACCTTGTCAATAAAAACAGACTTGCTGGCCGGATCATCGGATGAAAATAGAAAAAAAAAGAAAGCCTAAAGTCTGGTTCACACCTATGCATTTTTTAGTGCGTTTTCAGTTTTGCAGAAACACACTACAGTCCATTTAACATGGTTTAATATGGATGTAGTTCACATCTGTGCATTTTACGGAAAGGGGCCAGGTACTTTTTTTCTTGCTTTTGGTCCCATAGACTTCAATGGATCAAAAATGTGTATTGAAAAAGTGCAATATGCAAACATGCAAACTACAACCTGCATAGGTGTGAACCAGGTCTAAAAAGGAAACTAATGCAGCCATCACATCTAAAAAGTGCAGAGACGAGGGCACCGACAAGTCCAGGGCAAACAGGCCAAATTATGTGTGCACCCCCAAAAGTTGTATGAGCGATAACTGTCAGCAACCCCAACCCCCCCCCGACAAAAAAAAAAAAAACAATGAATCAAGCACAAAGCTGCATCCTTACCCCCTAAACATACATTTTCCTTCCTCCCAGTACAAATCTGCCCCTCTACCGAAATTCACTATACCAGCAAAAGTTTTCAACCCCCCCCCCCCCCCCCCCCCCCAAAAAAAGAATCCCCATTCGTGCACAAATCTCCCCCTGCCAAAAGTTCCTCCTCTCCAATCCACCATCCTACCACAAATCCCCCCCCCCCCGGCATATCGCCTTCTGTAGTACAAATCCCCCAAATCAACACTCCCAGCACACCTCCCTAAATTTCTCTCCCTTCTAGAACACTTCTGACCCCCCTCCCAACACAAATCCCCTTCCCCAGTCATAAATCTATCCACGGCCGTCACTATGTGTCCAGCCCCTTTCAGGGCACCGGGTGCATGAATTACAGCGGCCATGGGTTTTTTTTATTGTTTTTTTTTTTTTTTTTAAGCACCTGATTAGAGCCAGAGGCTCTGATAGGCTTCAAAATAGGGTGGTCTCGGATCACAGAGCATGCGACCGGGCCCACATAGGTGTGTCGCAACAGTGAATGAATATTTGCTGTTGCAACACTGATCCTCCTCCCGGCCAATCGGGAAGCAGGTATGAAACCCGTTTCCCAATTGGCCAAAACATCAGGCGATCCTATTGGACGCCTAGCACCGGGAGGAGCAGAGAGGAGACGCACCGGAGAGGACCCCGAGCCTGTCACCCTTGAGGACAGGGCTGGAAGATGGTCGCATCAGCTCCGTCCACCTGCATCCAGGGTAAGGACAGTGCGGGGGAGGGGGTGTGCTGGGGGTATTGGTGAGTGCTGCGGGGGGGGGGGGGGTAGGGGCAATTGTGCTAGTGCTGCTCCACCGGCAGGGATGTTGCCACCCCCCAAAAAAAAAAAAACACCAGCTGCCACTGACCTATACTGATATGAAAAGTCATATTTTAATTATATTTTTTATATATATATTTTATAATAAATAATTATAATATCACTTTCAGTCCAGAAAAATCCCCCCCCCCCCCCCCCCCAAGCTTCTCCCCTTATATATAAAGCTGTCCAGTACAGTATGTGACAGTCACTGCCTCTCTATGCGGCTTCTCCTCCATCCACCTGTGAAATCCTGACACTGTACCTTTAAAGTTCAGCACATTTCTCCTTGTATACAAACACAGCAACTAATCACTGGCTTAGCAGCTTCTCCAGTCCGGGTTTAAGGTGGAGCGGCCGGGTTGTGCTCCTGGTATGGGAAGGCAGCAGAGGACGGGGACAGGGGACTCCTTATATGAACACACACCTTCCTCTATGCAGCACGCTCCGTGCCCGGCTTCTGTTAAGGTAGGGAACCTCCATAGCCGGGGCTGAGAGCTGAGAGGAGGAGGCGTGCCACCTTAAGCAGAAGTGTTGCTGTTGTAGAGTGGGAGGTTATAAGAGGAGCACATGGATTTGTTAAAGCTGCCCTGTCCCTACAGGGAGCCCAGGATCCCCCCCAGAGCTGACACTACAGGCTGCCATCATTACTTTATATTAAAAAGTCCATAAATAATACCCTGACATGTATCTGCTGGAAGGACACATTTCCCAGCCTGCCCTCTCCTCTGCTCTCCTATTTCCCGGCAAATAATCAGACAGGACAAGATTTTGCAACATTGTTACAACTTTGTAAAGCTGCAGAGGGAAGAATCTTACAGGAAACAGCTGGACAGATAAAGTTTTTTTTTCAAAAGTTCTGTTTTTTTTTTCTAGAAATTACTTGTTTTGATAAGAAATCTTCTCCATTTTATAACCCTGATCAATAAAAGATGCTGTGCATTAAAGTATCCTTTTCAAAAAGTGTCATTTTCAGTGTCCTTTTAAAGTGTCCTTTTTCAGATATATATGCATCAATTTCCATTTATGTTATACGTTTTGCAGAAACACACTATGGTCCATTTAACATGGTTTTCTATGGATGTAGTTCACATCCTGTGCATTTTACGGAAAGGACCAGGGACTTTTTTCCCCTGTTTTTTGGTTCCATAGACTTCAATGGATGAAAAGCGTGTATTGAAAAATGCAAAATGCACCCGCAATATGCAAACTGCATAGGTGTGAATCAGGCCTAAATGTACACACTAAACTAAGTGCACACTCTATGCTTTGTTTCCCTATTGCCCTGTTAAAGGCAGTGATCTTTAGCGGTCTCATGTAATGTGTTTCCAGTTGTTGACCATCTTCTTCAACATGTCTGCACTCTCTGACCATCTCCTGTTGTATTTCCGCACTCTGTCCATCTTCTGCAAAAAATATCTGCACTCTCTAATAATCTCTTATGGCAAGCATGTAGTCTCTGACCATCTCTTGTATGCCTGCACTCTCTAACCATCTCCTGTTGTATGTTTGCACTCTCTAACCATCTCCTGTTTGTATGTCTGCACTCTCTACCATCTCCTGTTGTTATGTCTGCACTCTCTAACCATCTCCTGTTGTATGTCTGCACTCTATAACCATCTCCTGTTGTATGTCTGCACTCTCTAACCATCTCCTGTTGTATGTCCGCACTCTCTGGTCATATCTTCTTGTATGTCCGCACTCTCTGGTCATATCTCGTATGTCCGCACTCTCTGGTCATATCTCGTATGATCATATCTTGTGGCAACTTTACACTTTCTGATCGTCTTCTGCAAAAAATCTGCACTCTGCCAATCTCTTGTTGCAAGCACATAGTCTCTGATCATCTCCTGTTGTATGTCTGCACACTCTGACCATTCCCTCTTTCCCACTTGCTGAATATATATATATATATATATATATATATATATAATGTGTTATAGAGGGGTCAGACTGGAGATATCCATCCGGACCTCAGGGAAACCAGCAAGTGCAGGCCAGACATAGATAAACAATATGCTCGGTCATCCTTCATTAGGCCTTGTATTGCCATTACTCTTGCTCTTCTTGAACTCACGGCTTCATGTCATTCCAAGTTCCATTTATAAATTTGGACGTGGACCAATTAGGTTTCATGTCACATAAACAAAACAAAGGCTCGGGTTTCATAGGACACAGCTTCACGTGTACGCCGGCCTTTATTATTCAGCTTGCTTGGGGTTAATTAAAGCAGAACTACAGGCAAAACTTTTTTTTTCATATTTTGGACAGAGTAATGGAGGGTTATAACCTCTGGAAGGTTTATTTTTTTGCCATATGTGTCCCATTGTGGAGATTTACCTTTACTTCCTGTCCCATAGCCAAAACAGGAAGTGAGAGGAAATCCCTGCAAATTAAGGGAATGTTATGGGGCCCCTCAGAACTGGTGTCCTCATTGGAAGTTTTACACTCTATTACTTCTCTGGGGGAAAACCCAAAACGTGGGATTTTCTTTTACTTTCACTTTCAATGATAATGCTAAACAGGACAAAGAGAGAGGGTGGATCTCATCAACGGGGATACAGACAGCAATAAAAAAAAAGTCACAGGGGTTCTAATCCTTCTCTCTTTTATCCAAAACTTAAAAAAAAAAAAGTTTAGTCTTTAGTTATACTACCACTTCAATACCCGGCTATAGTCAAATGACGTCCTCTACTTTGTGGGGTGATATCTGAATGATGCCTGCAGCTAGATGCATCATTCAGATATCATTCTTTGCAGCCGGCGATTCTGTGCACGATAAGAACAATCATAGCGGCAGTTCCGCCGCTTGATCGTTCTTATAGGCGGCGTCTCCCCCCCTCCCGCCGCCATCCGGTGCTTCTCCGGGCTCTCCCGTGCCATCGGGTGCCCGGAGAAAGAATTGGCCGGCGCCGGATGTTGACGATAGAGATGACCGTCGGATGCCCGGGCGCGACGTTATGACGTCATGCCCGGGTACCCGGAAACAAATGAAGCCGCGATCGCGGCTGTCAGCATGAGATCGGTGAATTTTTTTTTCCCGATCTCATGCTTTCCAGCCTGGAGGAGAGATGTGGGGTCTTATTGACCCCGTATCTCTCCATAAAGAGGACCTGCCACATAGATTCCTATTACAAGGGATGTTTACATTCCTTGTAATAGGAATAAAAGTAATCAAAAAAAAAAGTTAAAAAAAGTGTAAAAAATAAATGAACGCACACGTAAGTCCCACCCACAAATGTAAGCGCCGCTCAAACCACACATGTGAGGTATCGCCACGTGCATTAGAGCGTGTGCAACAATTCTAGCACTAGACCTCCTCTGTAACTCTAAATTGGTAACCTGTAAAAAATTTTAAAGCATCGCCTATGGAGATTTTTAAGTAATGAAGTTTGGCGCCATTCCATGATTTGCGCAATTTTAAAGCGTGACATGTTAGGTATCTATTTACTCGGCGTAACATCATCTTTCACATTATACAAAAAAATTGGGCTAACTTTACTGTTTTGTTATTTTTTAATTCATGAAACCGTTTTTTTTCTCCAAAAAAAGGCGTTTGAAAAATTATTGCGCAAATACCGTGTGAGATAAAAAGTTGCAATGACCGCCATTTTATTCCCTAGGGCGTCTGCTAAAAAAAACCATATATAATGTTTGGGGGTTCTGAGTAATTTTCTAGCAAAAAAATGATGATTTTTACATGAAGGAGAGAAGTGCCAGAATAGGCCCGGTATTGAAGCGGTTAAGAAACAGAGCTGTTTCTCTGAGCAACCAATCAGGTTTTGTTTTGTAATTTTTGGAAAATAAAGAAAGCTTCCCTGCTATGGACAACACCAAGGCTTTTTCTTTTCTTTACTGCACAATACTCTTTACCTTTTTTTTTTTTTAGCACCCCTGGGAATGAATGATGGAAACAGAAGTGAACTAAGATAGCAACCAATCAGTTGAAATAGACTGATAAAATAAGGCAGCCAGCAACCAATCAGGGAAAAGATCAACGGAGCGATCCCCTGCTGAGTAAAGAGGAGTCTGTCAAAACAGACGTGCCCCATGTGAAAGGAGCTTTAGGCTGTCAATCACAGGCTGTGTGCTGGAGATCCCTCCCCTCCGGATTCCATACAGCTTGTCTGAGCTTTCAGAAAGGAGGTGGGGAGCTGAAGTTACACTCTGCAGAGCTCGGTGATAGCTAATTGGAGGGAAGAGACACCCCCGTCACACAGAAACAGAGCTGAGACTGTCAAACACAGGCTGCGTGCTGGAGCTCCCTCCCCTGTCACCTTTTTATCTCTTGGTGTCAGGAAAACTTGTCAGAAGTGATTTACACTAATAGCAGAGGAAGCAGACAGAAATGACACTTTGTGCTCTGGAATGAGACAAGTACACATTATAGAGGGATATGCTCCGTTCATATTTCATGTCTGAGGTTTACAATCACTTTACTCCCTTAGCTAGTCTCACTAGGAAGCAGCTTATCCTGGAAATGTGTTATTTTGTAGCAATACCTGTAACATATCATAGTGAACCCAAATTTCAGGAGTCTACAAAGTTAGCAGGCAGCATTTGGGCCATGGGTTCACCTCCCCATCATTGCGTATGTATATGTTTTCTCAGTGCAAAAAATAAAAATACTGGTCCTGTCTTATATTGATGACGAAACGCGTTAGTAGGAAAGTCCATTACGTCACTTCCGGTCTGGCCGGAAGGCATGCTGGGTAAGTGGCGGCTCTTCCATTAGCTGTGATTGATATTTTACATTAGTGCAATAGTTTTTTTGATGCCTTTTTAAAAAGCAATAAAACGGTTTTATGCATTGAGAGCACTCCTGTCTCTAACAACCCTGATATATGCGGATGACCTGAGCAATGTGTTTGGCGGACCGTCCATTGGGGACATCTGTCTGGGAGAAGTGGAGGTTAATCCAATGGTTCCTATCCAGAGGTCCTGGCTCCTAAGGAGTGACAGTGCTTTGACTTTCCTGTCATGTGACACGAGGTCATTGACATCAGGTGAGTGCGGAGCATTTCCCGGGCAGGCTGTGGATTGAAGTACACCGTGGTTGTAATTATAATGCAGACACACGTGGTTTATTTTTGGAATTTTTATTTCTTGCACCTGATATTTTACATGTGGGGAGTTTTATTTACACATTTGTTTTATTGTTATGATAATAATTGGATGCTTTACACATTTATTCAAATTGTGTTGTTCTCTCTCTATATATATTATTTATACATTGGTCCCATGGTGTCTTATATGCTTATGATAGGGCTATATCCTTGAGATAGCTGTGATTGGTCCTCTGTGAGCTCCACCTCTATAAATGAGTATAATAAATACTGGCTAATTGAAGCATCACAGCTTTTGAGGTCACCGTGACAGCCAAGCAACCATCAAGCCAATGATGCTTGTCTTTGCTATTGTTGAATCCCGAGGATCAGTATGACAATCAGACAACATACAAGCCAGGGATTTATTTGATTTTTTCCTCAGAGAGTAGGTGCAGGAACTCCCCCCTTCTCAGTTACTTCTTGACTCCACCCCCCCCACCTCCGAGCACCGTCCCTTGGTTCCACCTCTTACTCACCTCCGAGCACCATCTTTTGGTTCCACCTCTTACACTCTGAGCACCGTCCCTTGGTTCCACCTCCGAGCACCGTCCCTTGGTTCCACCTCCAAGCACCGTCCCTTGGTTCCACCTATTACTCACCTCTGGGCACCATCCCCTGGTTCCACCTCCAAGCACCGTTCCTTGGTTCCACCTCCAAGCACCGTCCCTTGGTTCCCCCTCCAAGCAGCGTCCCTTGGTTCCCCCTCCAAGCAGCGTCCCTTGGTTCCACCTATTACTCACCTCCGAGCACCGTCCCTTGGTTCCACCTCCAAGCACCGTCCCTTGGTTCCACCACTTACTCACCTCTGAGCACCATCTCTTGGTTCCACATCTTACTCTCTGAGCACCGTCCCTTGGTTCCACCTCCGAGCACCGTCCCTTGGTTCCACCTCCAAGCACCGTCCCTTGGTTCCACCACTTACCTCCGAGCACCGTCCCTTGATTCCACCTCCAAGCACCGTCCCTTGGTTCCACCTATTACCTCAGAGCACCGTCCCTTGGTTCCACCTATTACCTCAGAGCACCGTCCCTTGGTTCCACCTCCAAGCACTGTCCCTTGGTTCCACCTCTTACTCACCTCTGAGCACCGTCCCTTGGTTCCACCTCCGAGCACTTTCCCTTGGTTCCACCTCCGAGCACTGTCCCTTGGTTCCACCTCCGAGCACTGTCCCTTGGTTCCACCTCCGAACACTGTCCCTTGGTTCCACCTCTTACTCACCTCCGAGAACTGTCCCTTGGTTCCACCTCTGGGCACCATCCCCTGGTTCCACCTCCAAGCACCGTTCCTTGGTTCCACCTCCAAGCTCCGTCCCTTGGTTCCACCTCCAAGCACCGTCCCTTGGTTCCCCCTCCAAGCAGCGTCCCTTGGTTCCACCTCCGAGCACCGTCCCTTGGTTCCACCTATTACTCACCTCCGAGCACCGTCCCTTGGTTCCACCTCCAAGCATCGTCCCTTGGTTCCACCACTTACTCACCTCTGAGCACCATCTCTTGGTTCCACCTCTTACTCTCTGAGCACCGTCCCTTGGTTCCACCTCCGAGCACCGTCCCTTGGTTCCACCTCCAAGCACCGTCCCTTGGTTCCACCACTTACCTCCAAGCACCGTCCCTTGATTCCACCTCCGAGCACCGTCCCTTGGTTCCACCTATTACCTCAGAGCACCGTCCCTTGGTTCCACCTATTACCTCAGAGCACCGTCCCTTGGTTCCACCCCCAAGCACTGTCCCTTGGTTCCACCTCTTACTCACCTCTGAGCACCGTCCCTTGGTTCCACCTCCGAGCACTTTCCCTTGGTTCCACCTCCGAGCACTGTCCCTTGGTTCCACCTCCGAGCACTGTCCCTTGGTTCCACCTCCGAACACTGTCCCTTGGTTCCACCTCTTACTCACCTCCGAGAACCGTCCCTTGGTTCCACCTCTGAGCACCGTCCCTTGCTTCCACCTATTACTCACCTCCAAGCACCATCCCTTGGTTCCACCTCTGAGCACTGTCCCTTGGTTCCACCTCTTACTCACATTCCAGTACTGCCCCTTTTAGAGACTACAAAATAAGGTATAATTCTGTGGTGGTAAATAATTTTTATTGACTTTGTTAATGGTAAGAAGAAAACCAGTAAAATAAATCCTCTGCACCCAGCAACAATACATCCCTCCCCAGCAACAATACATCCCCTCCAACATTAGACACCCCCCAGAAACAATAGATCCCCAGCAATACTATAGACCCGAGCAGAAACACTGGACCCACTCCAGCAACAATATATACCCCACCCCAGGATGACAGCCGGGCAATGATACTTTTCTGTAGAAGAGGTTAGTGATTTATTTATAATAACGGGCATAGGGAAGGATTGAAGGCGGATTGATGACCCGGGTGATCCCCTCCTCCTTCTCTGATCTCCAGGGCGGCGCGTCCCCTTTAAGTGTACCCGGGGGCCGCCCCTCGTCTTCTCGCGAGACTTCCCCCCTCAGAGCTCGCGAGGCCGAGCGCCGGGGCCGCGATTGGCTGACGGGCTGTGAATGTAAGATGGCGCCCAGGGAGCTGTGAGGCGAAAATAATCTACCCGACCGAGGAGAAGAAGCCGAGACCCCCCCACCCCGGGAGAAGGAAGCGGGGAACGGAGCCGGGCCCGCCGGGTGTGAGGAGGAGGAGGAGGAGAGAGCCGGGGAGGAGGAAGGACGGGAGACACGCAGCTGTCTCCGGACAACAAGCGGGCGGGGAGGTGAGTGATCCGGGCGGGACCAGCCGAGGCCCTCCGCCGTCCTCGTCCCCTCCACAGCCCGGGGAAGAGGGAACCCCCCCCCCGCTTCTATCCGTAACCCCCATCCCCCCCCCCTTGTGTATTCTCCACATTGCGCGCGCTCCCGACACTCGCCTGTCACTGCCTTAAGGCGCGCCCCCGCGTACCAGCTACTGAGAGAGGAAAAAAGCGCGGGGTCCGCCGGCTCGCGACACGTCACACAGGCGCGTGACCGCGCGGCTCGCTCCCCGCCGACTCCTCAGATTTTTTTTATGTATTTATTTTTTTTTCTTCTTTTATTTCTGAGACATCTGGTGAGAGTGTGCGGCGGGTCACGTGACCGCCCGCGGAGGTTTCTGGAGAGCCCAGGGAGCGCGCCTGCGCGGCTTCTCCAGGGGAGGGGCGGGGCCACCCGGTGAAAAAGACTGAGCTGGCGGGAGCGCGCGCTGAAAAAAAGAGGCTCATTCACTGAGCAGGGGGGAGGAGTCACGTGACTGTATGGGCGGGGCTTCATCTATAGCTGACCCTACCATCTGATTGTTATATATAACCATCTTTTTTTTTTTTTTTTTTCCTCTGCCATTAATAGAGGGCCTTGATTTGATAATATGTGACTGTATTGTGATGGTTTGCCCTCCTTAGAAGGTTGAGTTGTCGTACATTAGATCTCCCATCAACAATGTAATAGGACAAACCATCACAATACAGTCGCATAGTATCAATGGTTAATGGTAGAATATATATATATATATATATATATATATATATATTTTGTACAATCAGATTGTATCCTATATGGACAGAGCATATGCTAAGAAAACAGAAACAACGATCTTAATTCCCATTTTGACTTCCCTTTAAAGTGACACTAAAGGTTCGCTTTTGTGATATAGATATATATCTATATCTATCTATCTGTATCTCTTTTAAAAAAAACAAAACACATACCTCCACTGTGCAGCTCGTTTTGCACAGAGTGGCCCCGATCCCCCTCTTCTGGGGTCCCCCGGCGGCTCTCACGACTCCCCCCGCATCAGATAAACCCCCCCCCCCCCCCCCCCCCCGGGAGAAGCACTCTCCCGGGGGGGGTTACCTTGCGGGCTCGCTCCCGAGTCCAGCATTCGGCGTCCATAAACGCCGAATGCAGGACTCGGCAGCGGCGCCCGCATCATTGGATTTGACAGCAGCGGGAGCCAATGGCTGCGCTGCTATCAATCTATCCAATCAAGAACCCCGGCCAGAGAGAGAGCGCGTCCCTGTGGGACAAGTTCGAGGGTTCAGGTAAGTAAAACGGGGGGGGGGGGCTGGGGGCGCCGGTCACTGACAGGTGTTTTTTCACCTTAATGCATAGGATGCATTAAGGTGAAAAAACACAAACCTTTACAACCCCTTTTAACTCCTTTGAGCCGGCACCTACTGGCCCTTTAAGGGGTTTGGTAAAACAGGGCGGGGTTTATGACGATGTGATTGGCTGTCACAGCGGCCACATGATCGGAAAGCTCCCGATCGCAGGCAGCAATCGAGAGCTTTCCATTAGCCGCGTGCTCTCGGCACAGCTGTATTTGCACTAATGCACGCAAGTATGCTTCATCGTGAATGGTGGATGCAGTCTTCTGGGACCTGTTGGTGTCCCAGAAGACTGCAGGGGGGGAGGGGGGGGACTTCCGTTCCCGAGCGCTGTGGCAAGCAGGTAGCTGTCAAAATCAGATACCTGCTACAACCCCCCCCCCCCCCCCCCCCCCCCGTCATCCACACTACACCATTGAGGTGAATGGGGAAAGTCCTGAACTGTGTTTTAGAGACTGGTATAAACAGCGCCCATCTACATGAACTCTTAGCTCTGTGTGTGCTATAAATAAAAAAAGACTTACAAAAAAAAAAAAAAATCAAATTTCGTCATCAATTTAGGCCAATATTTATTCTGCTACATAATTTTGGAGGGAAAAAAATTCCAATAAGCGTATATTGGTTTGTGCAAAAGTTATAGCTTCTACAAACTATGGAATATATACACACTTTTTTTTATTATTCATTCTTCTTTATTTTATTAGCAATATCAGCAACCCCACCCTCGTTCACTTCAGAGCGAGTCGTCATGCGATTTGACAGGTCACATCGCATGGTAAGTCGCAGCCTACTGCTGGCAATGGCACCGTTCCAATTGTTGCAGCACGGCACCAATTTGCAAAAGCAGTTTCTGCACTACTTTTGCCGATTTTTCAGGTGCAACGTCAATAGACATCCGAGCATGAAGCCGCACAGATGTCTTTCAAGTAGCACCTGAAATCGTGCTGACCTGCTACTTTGAAATCGCGATGCTTCAAGTAACACGATTTCAAAGTAGCATCAATGTGAACCAGGGCTTATAGCGGGACTGCGATATTGCGGCGGACAGTCGGATACTGACACTGTGGGAACCTGTGACACTAATGCAGCGATCAGTGCTGAAAAAAATATGCACTGTCGCTGTACTAATGACACTGGCAGGGAAGGGGTTAACAGGGGCGACCAAAGGGGTTAACTGTGTGCCTAGGGAGTGTTTTTGTCTTTGCTGTGTTTTGAAATTTTTCCACATTTTGTCATGTTGCAACCAAAAACGTAAATGTATTTTATGTGAAAGACCAACACAAAGTGCCGCATAATTGTAAAGTGGAAGGAAAACGATAATCCCCTTCCGTTAGACTTACCGTTGACGGTATATCCAAGAATCTTCCAGGACAGCTACTTAAGAGATGATTGGCTTCGCCTTCTACAGGAGACACAAATCAGACACTCTCTATAGTACTTGATGAAAGGAGGACCAGACAGCAGCTTTGGATATTTCTTCCCATGATTCTCCTGCTCTTTCTGCCTATGATATTGTTGCCACCTCATCCCTTTAAACCCGAACACATATGAATTACACAGGTTCTGTGGCTGATTAAGGTGGTAATAAAACTCGGTGCCTTATCTGCATTTAATTAGCCTCATCACCTGTGTAATTCAAAGTTTTTCGGGTTTAAAGTGATGAGGTGGAGACTCTAGCCTATGATGCGGACAGAGATCTAGTAGAATGAGCTCCAACTCTGGTAGGAGGGGTCTGACCTGACGACCTGTAAGCTTCAGAAAATAGCTTCCCTAATCAATCTGGAAATGGAACCCCCTGGATGCTTTAGTCCCCTTTTTGGGGCCACTAAATGAAACCGGGAGTTGGGAGTATTTCCTAAACTCACTAGACACTTCTAAATAATGTAGAAGACATCTCCTTCACCCAAAATACTCTTTCCTCCTCTGGATTCCTGGGGGAGAAACAAAAACTAGGAGGAACTACCTCCTGGGAATCTGTGAAAATTGGATGAGACTTTGGGTAAGTACAAAGGATCAGGACTAATCACTGTCATCTAAAATTCTCAAGAAAGGGTCTTTACAAGAGAGGGACTCCATATCAGAAATCCTTCTCCCCAAAGCTTTGGCCAAAAGAAAGGTCATCTTTAAAGTAATCAATTTCAAAGAGGCCTCATCTAATGGCTCAAAGGGAGCCCTGGTAAGAGCATTCAGTATGAACGGCAGATCCCGCCCTGGGGGGGGGGTCTGTTGGTCTGTTTGATATTTTTGGGTGTACGTCTAGCTCTTACTGAGAGAAATCTGTTAATCAAAGGCTCCTCAGCTAGTCTTTTTTTTTTTATTTTTTTTTTTCCATGAATAGAGAGCAGGCAGCAGCCTGAACCCTAATGGGGCGTACACACGGTCGGACTTTTCAGCTACAAAAGTCCAACGGACGCTGACGGACTAAAGCTGGCTGGTACTCCGATCGTGTGTGGGCTTCTCTGGACTTTCAACGGACTTTTTCAGCCTCAAATCCGACGGACTTTAGATTTGAAACATGCTTCAAATCTTTCCGTCGAACTCGAGTCCGGTCGAAAAATCCGCTCGTCTGTATGCTAGTCCGACGGACAAAAACCCACGCTAGGGCAGCTATTGGCTACTGGCTATGAACTTCCTTATTTTAGTCCGGTGTACGTCATCACGTAAGAATTCGACGGACTTTTGTGTGATCGTGTGTAGGCAAGTCCGTTCATTAGAAAGTCCGCCGCAAGTCCGTCGAAAGTCTGTCGGACAGGCTGTCGGACTTTTGTAGCTGAAAAGTCCGACCGTGTGTACGCCCCATATAGGAGTGCAACGGATCGTTGCCGATCCGTACAGATCACCCTCCGCGGATCGGCACACCCGCGATCCGCGGAGCACTTTTCGGCCTCAGCCATAGGAAAGGCCCCGACTTCGGCCTAGCTCCGGAGCGGCGGCCATCTTGGTACACCCGGAAGTGGCCGCTGTCTCGACAGGAAGTGACGTTTCGTTGCCGCCATCTTGCTACACCCCACACTCCTGCACAGTACAATAATGATAGAGTGAGAAGGAGGCAAGCGGACATCTTGTTACACCCACAGGAGTTTTACATTTAAAAGCCATTTTCAACACAAAACTGAGCTTATATGCACAAATACTGTATTTATGCATATAAGCTCGGTTTTGTGTTGAAAATAGCTTTTAAATCTAAAACTCCGGTGGGTGTAACAAGATTTGTGTGTTTTTTTTTTTTTTATGCTGATCCGAGGATCGATCCGATCCGTGACTCTGATCCGAGGATCGATCCGATCCGTGAGATTTTTGATCCGTTGCACCCCTAGCCCCATAAGGGTGCTGACAGCCCTTTTCCCACCCCTTTCTGTAAGAAATCCAGTATACAGGGGATAGAAAAGGAGCCAACTCCTGTTTTCTTCTGACAGAAAACAAGTCTTCCAAACTTTCCCATAAATCTTTCTAGTGACTAACTTAGGGCTGTCTAGAATAGTCTCAATAACTTGAACTGAACACCCTTTTAGTTGTAGGATGTGCTGCTCAGCCTCCAGACCGTCAAACGGTAAGTCTGAGGGCTTGGATGGAGTACTGGTCCTTGACGGAGAAGGCCCCTTTGCTCCAGCATCGAAAGTGCTTTCAGTGCGGAGATTCAACTCCTCCTGGGCCACCAAGGAGCAACTAGGACAACTTCTGCTCGTTCCTGAAGAATCTTCCGAATTGCCAGGGGCGATGGAGGGAAGGCACAGGCCAGAGTGAAATCCCACAGGAAACTGAGCGCATTCAAGGACCCCACCTCTCTTTTCAGTGAGAAGAAAGCTGGAAGCTTCCTGTTGAGAGTGGATGCCAAAAGATCCACTTTGGGAACACCCCACTTCAATATGATCTCCTGAAAAGTTTCTTGGTTCAGTTCACAATTGCTGAACATTTGCAGTCCCACTCATGTGAACTGCCCTGACCGAAGAAACCTTGTTCTCTTGCCAGGTAAGAATCGGCTGGCTCATCAATAGAAGCCTGTCTGAGCGAGTGCCCCCCCCCCCCACCCCCCCCGCTTGTTAAGATATGCCACGGTTGTGACATTGTCTGAAAGAATCAACAGGTCCCTTGCATTGACTCCCGCCTCCAGGGCTACTAAAGCCTTCCCCACAGCTAAAAGTTCTCTGAAGTTTGAGGACTGGGCTACCTCTTCTGGCAGCCAGGAGCCCTGAGCCTGCAAGTCCTCTGAATGAGTTCCCCACAGGCTGGCATCTGTGATCATTTTTATTGGGGAATACTGTGCCCAAGTCTTCACTCCCTGCAGATGTTCCGGCTGCTCCCACCAGGACGGATTGAGAGAATAATCTCATGAAAGTGGAGCAAGCTGATTCAGGGAGTCTTTTCTACGATCCCAATGACGCAGAAGAAATGCCTGAAGGGGCCTGAAATGCAATTGGGCCCATGGCACCGCTGGAATCACCGCAGTCATTAAGCCCAGTAACTGCATAATTTGACGAAGGGATGGTTGCGGGAGTAACCTGAAACTCCGCACGGAGAGAAGGATCTTTGCTATCTTTACCACCGGAAGTAAAATCTTTTGGGTGACTGAGTTTATCAGGTAACCCAAAAAGAGAACCTTCCGGGAGGGGAAGCAAGCAAGACTTCTCCAGATGGACCTTTCAGCCCAACTTCCAAAAGGTCTGCAAAATTAACCACTTCAGCCCCGGAAGGATTTACCCCCTTCCTGACCAGAGCACTTTTTACAATTCGGCACTGCGTCGCTTTAACTGCTAATTGCGCGGTCATGCAATGCTCTACCCAAACGAAATTTGCGTCCTTTTCTTCCCACAAATAGAGCTTTCTTTTGATGGTATTTGATCACCTCTGCCGTTTTTATTTTTTGCGCTATAAATGGAAAAAGACTGAAAATTTTGAAAAAAAATGATATTTTCTACTTTTTGTTATAAAAAAAATCCAATAAACTAAATTTTAGTCATACATTTAGGCCAAAATGTATTCGGCCACATGTCTTTGGTAAAAAAAATGTCAATAAGCGTATATTTATTGGTTTGCGCAAAAGTTATAGCGTCTACAAACTAGGGTACATTTTCTGGAATTTACACAGCTTTTAGTTTATGACTGCCTATGTCATTTCTTGAGGTGCTAAAATGGCAGGGCAGTACAAAACCCCCCCAAATGACCCCATTTTGGAAAGTAGACACCCCAAGGAAATTGCTGAGAGGCATGTTGAACCCATTGAATATTTTTGTTTTTTGTCCCAAGTGATTGAATAATGACAAAAAAAAAAAAAAAAATTTACAAAAAGTTGTCACTAAATGATATATTGCTCACACAGGCCATGGGCATATGTGGAATTGCACCCCAAAATACATTCAGCTGCTTCTCCTGAGTACGGGGATACCACATGTGTGGCACTTTTTGGGAGCCTAGCCGCGTACGGGGCCCCGAAAACCCAGCACCACCTTCAGGATTTCTAAGGGCATACATTTTTGATTTTACTCCTCACTACCTATCACAGTTTTGAAGGCCATAAAATGCCAAGATGGCACAAACCCCCCCCCCCAAATGACCCCATTTTGGAAAGTAGACACCCCAAGCTATTTGCTGAGAGGCATGGTGAGTATTTTGCAGCTCTCATTTGTTTTTGAAAATGAAGAAAGACCAGAAAAAAATTTTTTTTTTTTCAATTTTCAAAACTTTGTGACAAAAAGTGAGGTCTGCAAAATACTCACTATACCTCTCAGCAAATAGCTTGGGGTGTCTACTTTCCAAAATGGGGTAATTTGGGGGGGGTTTGTGCCACCTGAGCATTCCATGGCCTCCGAAACTGTGATAGGCAGTGAAGAGTGAAATCAAAAATTTACGGCCTTAGAAAGCCTGAAGGCGGTGCTTGGTTTTCGGGGTCCCGTGCGCGGCTAGGCTCCCAAAAAGTCCCACACATGTGGTATCCCCGTACTCAGGAGAAGCAACAGAATTTATTTTGGGGTGTAATTTCACATATTCCCATGGCACGTTTGAGCAATATAACATTTAGTGACAACTTTGTGCAAAAAAAAAAAAAAAATTGTCTCTTTCCCGCTACTTGTGTCCCAATATAAAATATTCCATGGACTCGACATGCCTCTCAGCAAATAGCTTGGGGTGTCTACTTTCCAAAATGGGGTCATTTGGGGGGGGTTTGAACTGTCCTGGCATTTTATGCACAACATTTAGAAGCTTATGTCACACATCACCCACTCTTCTAACCACTTGAAGACAAAGCCCTTTCTGACACTTTTTGATTACATGAAAAAATTATTTTTTTTTGCAAGAAAATTACTTTGAACCCCCAAACATTATATATTATTTTAAAGCAAATGCCCTACAGATTAAAATGGTGGGTGTTTCTTTTTTTTTTTTTTCACACAGTATTTGCGCAGCGATTTTCAAACGCATTTTTTGGGGAAAAAACACACTTTTTTAAATTTTAATGCACTAAAACACACTATATTGCCCAAATGTTTGATGAAATAAAAAAGATGATCTTAGGCCGAGTACATGGATACCAAACATGACATGCTTTAAAATTGCGCACAAACGTGCAGTGGCAACAAAATTAATACATTTTTAAAAGCCTTTAAAAGCCTTTACAGGTTACCACTTTAGATTTACAGAGGAGGTCTACTGCTAAAATTACTGCCCTCGATCTGACCTTCGCGGTGATACCTCACATGCATGGTGCAATTGCTGTTTACATTTGACGCCAGACCGCCGCTTGCGTTCGCCTTAGCGCGAGAGCAGGGGGGACAGGGGTGCTTTTTATTTATTTTTTTTTTTTCTTTATTATTTTTTTGCTTTTTTATCTTATTTTTAAACTGTTCCTTTCATTTTTTTTTTTTAAATCATTTTTATTGTTATCTCAGGGAATGTAAATATCCCCTATGATAGCAATAGGTAGTGACAGGTACTCTTTTTTTGAAAAAATTGGGGTCTATTAGACCCTAGATCTCTCCTCTGCCCTCAAAGCATCTGACCACACCAAGATCGGTGTGATAAAATGCTCCCCCAATTTCCCAATGGCGCTATTTACATCCGGCGAAATCTAAGTCCATAAAATGCTCGTAGCTTCCGGTTTCTTAGGCCATAGAGATGTTTGGAGCCACTCTGGTCTCTGATCAGCTCTATGGTCAGCTGGCTGAATCACCGGCTGCATTCTCAGGTTCCCTGTTGAGACAGGAGAGCCAGAGAAAAACACGGAAGACGGTGGGGGGGGGGGGGCATTCCCTCCCACTGCTTGTAAAAGCAGTCTAGAGGCTAATTAGCCGCTAGGATTGCTTTTACATGAAAGCCGACCGCTGGCTAAAAAGAATGATACCAAGATGATACCTAAACCTGCAGGCATCATTCTGGTATAACCACTCAAAGTCGTGAATGGCGTACCTGAAGACAAAAAAATGGTTAACAATAAAGCACAGTAAACGGTAAAGTATAAAAAATTGCATACCTGAACAGCAAACATGATAAAACATAATAACAATAAAACATTGCAGAATAGAATACAGTAAAAAAGAGCAGAACAATAGAGAGAGAGAATAGAGAGAGAGAACAATAAAACGACAACTATTTTTTTTTATTTTTGTTTGTGTTTTTTTTTTTTTACACTTTTTTTTTTTGTAACTGTAACTTTTATAACTGTAACCGGTTCCAGATTCGGGTCTCTCAAAATGCGATGGCATCTTGGGAGACCCTGTGAAAGTGTGCCTAGTCTGTGCAATGCTGTACCCTACGCTAATACTCAACTAGTGTATGGTAGCGTTCAAAACATTCACCAATGCAAAGACCAGGATTGTCAGGACAGGAGGGACAATAATAGTGAGTGTCACGCCTATATCCGCGCTTGCTGCAGACACAACATCTTTTTTGGGGGGGTTCGTTGGGTAGGGGTACTTGGGAGGATATATAAATGCCTCTCATGCAGCCGACTGCATTTGGTTGGGGATGTGAATGGGGGAAGTACGGGCGCTGCAGAAGCGGTGGGTTCCCAATTAGGATTGGCGAATGCAGCAGGAAGGGCACTATGGGCACGACGGGCCTGTGTTTGTCTTTTTGGTGGCAGCGGGACACTACTTGTGCTTGCCACCTCACCAGCTTGAACTGCACTTATGGGACTCGCCACGTCACCAAGTGTTACTGCAGTGCTGGTTTGACTACGACCGGGGTGTACTAGGCCGCTGGTGCTTGCCAGTTCACCAAAACGTTACAAAAAAAAGTGACAGTGATCGATCGATACTGCACTTGGGTGGGCTGGGCTGGGCCGGGCGGAGGGGCAAAACGCAGGTGCTAGCAGGTATCTGGGCTGATCCCGCTAACACTGCGTTTTTGGGAACCCTAAACTGCTGGGGACGCCAGTATAGATCTGATCGGATCAGATATTGATGCGTTCAGATACTATACCACTAAGGGAGGTGTACGGTGCGTGTACGGTGCGTGCATGGGTGTTCGCGGTACTGGTGCTAATCTGACGCTGCCTAGGGCGACGCATATCACCGCCGGGCGATCAGGGGGCTAAACCTTTTTTCGGTAATAAACGGCGGGTGCCCTGACACTATAAAAAATAAACAAACTAACCAGCGTCACCCGTAACGGTTATACGGTGATCAGTGGTAAAAGGGTTAACTAGGGGGCCATCAAGGGGTTAAAACATTTATTAGATAGTATATGGGGGTCCCTGTCGCTATAAAACACTGACGGCGAACCTAAATATTTACGTCCCTAACTAGCGTCACCAGCGACACTAATACAGCGATCAGAAAAATGATCGCTTAGCGACACTGGCGACAGGGGGTAATCAAGGGGTTAAAACTTTATTAGGGGGGGTAAGGGGGGTACCCTAGACCTACAGGGGGGTAACAGTCACTACCCTAACACTGCTAACTGTCACAAACTGACACTATGCAGTAATCAGGAAAAAAAAAACAAAAAAAAAAAAAAACCTGCTTGGTGTCAGTTTGTGACAGGGGGGGGGGGGTGATTGGGGGGGGATCGGGGGGCGATCGGGGGGGGATCAGGGGTGTAAGGTATGCCTGGCATGTTCTACTGTGTGTGTGTGAGTGTTGGTGCACTTACATGTCATCTCCCCTCGGCGCTGGAACGGAAACTCCCGAGCCGAGGAGAGATGACATCACATCCTCTGCCTCTGTGTACTATACAGAGGCAGGGGATGTTTGTCATTGGCTGGGAGCGATCGCGAGGGGGGGGCACGATCGGATGGCCTCCCCCTCGTCTCCCATCGCTTCCAACCAAATGCCGACCGCAGCTGGCACCGGGGGGGGGGGTCCGATCGGACCCCCCACCCGCGGGAAGGCAATCACGTTTCAGGTACGTGATTTTGCCTGCCCGTGCTGCTCTGCTCACGTATATAGGCGTGAGGCGGTCGGCAAGTGGTTAACTAGATCCTGTAAAAGGTTTTCTTTCTCCTTGGTGAAGAACAAAAAATTGTCCAGATACGGAACGATTGAGATCTTTTGTATCCGAAAATAGGCCATGATTTTCATGAAAATTCTCGGGGGCTGCCGATAGACCAAAAGGAAGGGCTCTGAACTGCCAATGTCGTAGACCGTTTTCTGTGAGGATCGCAAATCTCAGGAATCTGATGATTCTGGTAGATTGGAACATGAAGGTAAGCGTCCTGAAGATCCAGAGCTACCATGGAAACTTCTGGAAGCAACAGATTTCTGACTGAGTAAATACTTTCCATCTGGAATCATCTGTAAACTAAGAACCTGAAAGCCGCCGGAAGCTTTCTTCACAAGAAAAACGTGAGAGTAGAACCCTTGAAATTTTTGATCCTCCGGTACAGGAGAAATTACCTGTTCCGATTCCCACAGAGAGATCAGATCTAACATGGCCTGCCGTCTCTCTTGGTCCCTGGGCAGATGAGTGAGAAAAAAAATCTTTTTTGGGGGGGTGTCTGAATTCCAACCTGTATCCCTCTTCTATGATCTGGAGGATAAAAGGATTCTTGGTGACCTCTGCCCATTCTTTGGCGAAATGGGTCAACCTTCCTCCTACCCCCAACCTGGCGTCACTGGACATTCTCGGTAGGGGTTGAAGGAGCAAAGACTTTTGCCTTGTCCTTCTTAAATGACCATTTCTCTTTGGTCTGTTTACCACTGGTCTTAAAATTTAGCTTTGTTCTAGAAGCTACGAAAAGGCCTCTTAAGCCTCGTACACACGACCTGATTGTTGGCCAACCGAGCGTCCTGATTTTTGTCTTCAGGGCGTGTGCCTGGATCTTGTCTTGCATACTAAAGGCACACAATTGTCAGGCCAACAAACTTGAGCGCCACCCTTTGGGCCCCTTCTGCTAATTTTAGTGTTTGGTGAGCACCCGTGTTAATTTTAGTCTTTAGGATTAAAATGGCATTTTAGTTTTAGTCCCATTTTAGTCTTCTGAAATTGCTTTAGTCGTATTTAGTCGACTAAAATCTCAAGTACATTTCAGTAATTGCAATTTAGTTTTAGTCATAGTCTTTTGACTAAAATGGCTTTTAGTTTTAGTTATATTTTAGTCATCCCAATTGTTAGGGTTGTCCCGATACTAGTATCGGTATCAGCACCGATACCGAGCATTTGCCCAAGTACTTGTACTCGGGCAAATGCTCCCGATGCTTCCCCCGATACCTGTACAGTCAGCAGTGATCGGCGCCTGGGGGAGTTACAAGATTCTCCCCCCGCGGCTTTCAGCTGCTTTAGTGACATTCAGCGGTGATCGCTCACAGATGACTGTCGCTGCATCCTCCTTTCCTCTGTCCCCCTCCGCTGTCCCCCTCTGTTCCTCTCTCCTTTTCTGTCCCCCTCTGCTGTCCCCTCCGTTCCTCTGTCATTCTCTGTGCCTCTCCGCTGTCCCTCCGTTCCTCTGTCATTCTCTGTGCCTCTCCGCTGTCCCCTCCGTTCCTCTGTCATTCTCTATGCCTCTCCGCTGTCCCCTCCGTTCCTCTGTCATTCTCTGTGCCTCTCCGCTGTCCCCTCCGTTCCTCTGTCATTCTCTGTGCCTCTCCGCTGTCCCCTCCGTTCCTCTGTCATTCTCTGTGCTCTCCGCTGTCCCCTCCGTTCCTCTGTCATTCTCTGTGCCTCTCCCGCTGTCCCCTCCGTTCCCCTCTCCTTCTCTGTCCCCCTCCGTTCTCCCCCTCCGTTCCTCTTTCCTTCTCTGTCCCCCTCCGTTCTCCCCCTCCGTTCCTCTTTCCTTCTCTGTCCCCCTCCGTTCTCCCCCTCCGTTCCTCTTTCCTTCTCTGTCCCGTCCGTTCTCCCCCTCCGTTCCGCCGTCCTCCTCCTCCTTTGTGTATGGAGAGAGTCAGCTGACTCTGTCCATTCACATAACTGAAACATTGTAATCTCCTGTGATTACGATGTGTCAGTTTATGAATGGAGAGGAGCCGCTGTCTTCTCTCCATTCATTCTCAGTGCAGCTGAGGCTGCAGAGAAAGGGACTGGGGAATCTCTATCCTCTGTCTCAAGGGGGAGATATCAGAGGTCTGTTAAGACCCCTGGTATCTCACCAAAGCCCCCCAACAGGGCTGATTAAAAAAAACAAAAAAAAAACACATATTGCAATAAAGAATAAAAAAAAAATTGTAAAAAAAAAACACACACATACAACGTTCACCCCCCCCCCCCCCCCCCCCCAAAAAAAAGCACTGTTAAAAAAAAAAAAAACAAAAACAAAAACAAAAAAAAAAACACTCACGTGACATTAAAAAAAAAGTATTGGTAATCGGTATCGGCGAGTACTTGAAAAAAAAGTATCGGTACTTGTACTCGGTCCTAAAAAAGTGGTATCGGGACAACCCTACCAATTATTTTAGCTTTAGTTGTATTTTAGTCGACTAAAATAGTATTCATTTAGTCGACTAAAATGTTTTGGTCGACTAAATTAACACTTGTGAGCATTGATTCCCAGCATGCGTGTTTGTACTTTCAACTCTTGTGTGATGGATTTGTGTGTACTGACGATACAAAAATCAGACAACAGAATGTTATCCGCCGAAAATTTACTAGCCTGCCACCCAACATTTGTTGGCCAAAAGTTGGACAACAGTTGTCAGATGGAGTGTACTAACGGTCAGATTTTAGGACAACAGTCTGTCAACAGACAATCCCCTGCCAACAATCAGATTGTGTGTACGAGGCTTTACTCTGGGGCCTATTCCTCTGAGAAGACAGGAACTGTTTACTTTTCTCTGAGGAACGAACTAAGACTTCCTCTAAGGTGGAACCGAATAAAAGCTTGCCCTCAAAGGGAATCCCCACAGTTTATCTTGGAGGTTAGATCCCCCTCCCAGGATTTCAACCAGATGGCTCGTCTTGTGCAATTAACGAGTGCTGACGTTCTCGCCACTGATCTAATTGTATCTGCTGCCGCGTCAGCCAGAAATGCAACTGACTTGTCAATAAGGGGGAGAGACTCCCAGACCTCCTCCACAGTAGTGCCGGAGGAAAGAAGGCCATCCAGCCTTTTGAACTCGCACTTCCAGATTCCTAACGACACAAGTGGACGCTAGGGCTGGACCAACAGAAAAAGCAGAGGCACCCCAGGCTTTACATGGCAGAGCATCAGCCTTCCTGTCCATTTGATCCTCCAGAATCCTCAAACGAGAGAGCTGACTTTTTTTAGATACCTGTGACATAGGAGCATTTTATCTTGGACATTTGAAAAACACCTCTTCAAAGTCGGACTGAAAGGGAAAGCTTCTCTTATGTCCTCTAGACCGGAACAACCACCTTTCAGGTTCTTTCCACTTAAAGGATCATGTCTTTTGAGAGAATGATGTATTGGAAAAGACCTAGGTTTATGTCCCTGTACATTTTATTCTGAACAGACGGAGTCTGCTGCGGCATCTCGATCTGTTCAGAAGTATAAACTGCTTTTAACGGTTCATCAATATCTTCAATAGGAAAAGGATATCTAGCTGAGCTAACAGTCTCTCTTCTACTTCTGATGCAGACTCCTCGTCAGATGTAGATAGTGAGTTCTCTCCATCTTCCAGGTCAGAAACCGTCTGTGAACTAACGATCTCTGATACTAAGGGAGGTAGAGATCTAGCCTTTACTGAAGGCTCCTGAATTACTGTCACAGACTTTGAAGTGGAAGGACTTAGGTCTGCTAACTTATCGTTAAAGGACTGAAAAGAGTAAACCACCTTTTTCATAGAAGCCATCAGTTCCTTTTAATGAGGCAACAGAATCAGAACCTGCCACTGAAGAAATGCAACTTTCACAAGCTTTTTACAGCTATCAGGAAGCCTAGACCTACAGTTCCCACACTTTTTTTTTTTTTTTTCTTAGGTTTGTCAGTCTAGGAAACAGAGGAAAAGGCATATAAGGAAAATACTTTCTCGCTGAATGTGATAAAACAACCAAATCCCTGCTCTGTTAGTTCTCATATATTGTAATCAGGAGAGGCATATACCTTGGGAGCAGCATTGGAATTGGATGCAGCCGCTGGATCAGTCTGAGCGGGTGATCCATCTATAGGGATGTCCATGAGGACAAACCCCTAGCAGGCAGGGAAGGCTGCTGTAATAAAGGAGCTCCGATCCTGCGTGCCACGCCGTTAGGCCAGGAGCTTGCCTGTGTGTACCAGCAGAGCTCCCTGTGCCTCTAGCAGCGGTCGCCCAGACAGCCCGTCCTCCCCATGGCTAGCTCGGAATAAAAGGTCCAGAAATGCATCCTGCCACTTCCAAGTTTAGGCACCGTCTTGACACTTCACCGGAAGTGTGACATCCGACGCCATTTTGGTATACCTTGCAAGGAGTAGGAACATCAGGGAGCTAACTCCCACCTATCCTCTCCTCCTATGTCCATCCTGGCAGGACACACTGCAGACCTGAGGGGAGTGGGAGTTGCCTGTTTAAAGTAAAACACGGCAAGTAAACCACAATCTACAGAAAAAAAGGGAAAACCTTTTTAATAGGAAAAAATCTAGCAGACATAGCCACAACTTAGTCTAGCCATATTCCAAAAAGGGGGTCCACCAACCACAGTTATCAGACTAATGGAAAAAAAAATAAACATTTCGGTGTGCACTTCCTGGAGGTCCTGGAAACACAAAGTCTTTTAAATTGTGTCTGATTTGTGTTTTCTGTAGAAGGCGGAGCAAATCATCTCTCAAGTAGCTGTCCTGGAAGATGAAGGGGGAAAATGTTTTTTACATTTATTTACAAATATGTGAAAAGTGTGGGGGAGCATTTTTTATTCAGCCCCTTATACTCTGATACCCCCTAACTAAAATCTAGTGGAACCAATTGCCTTCAGAAGTCACCTAATTGGTAAATAGAGTCCACCTGTGTGTAATTTTTATCTCAGTATAAATACAGCTGTTCTGTGAAGCCCTCAGGTTTGTTATTGAACCTTGGTGAAAAAACGGCATCATGAAGGCTAAGGAACACACCAGACAGGTCAGGAATAAAGTTGTGGAGAAGTTTTAAATCGGGGTTAGGTTATAAAAAAGTATATATCCCAAGCTTTGAATATCTCACGGAGAACTGTTCAATCCATCATCGGAAAATGGAAAGAGTATGGTACAACTGCAAACCTACCAAGACATGGCCGCCCACCTAAACTGACCGGCCGGGCAAGGAGAGCATTCATCAGAGAAGAGCCAAGAGGTCCATGGTAACTCTGGAGGAGCTGCAGAGATCCACAGCTCAGGTGGGAGAATCTGTCCACAGGACAACTATGAGTCGTGTTCTCCACAAATCTGACCTTTATGGAAGAGTGACAAGAAGAAAGACATTGTTGAAAGAAAGTCATAAGAAGTTCAATTTGCAGTTTGCGAGAAGCCATGTGGGGGACACAGCAAACATGTGGAAGAAGGTGCTCTGGTCAGATGAGACCAAAATTTTGGCCTAAAAGCAAAATGCTATGTGTGGCAGAAAACTAACACTGCACATCACCCTGAACACACCATCCCAACCGTGAAACATGGTTGTGGAAGCATCATGTTGTGGGGATGCTTTTCTTCAGCAGGGACAGGGAAGATGGATGGAGCCAAATACAGGATGCTGTTCAGACACTCTCCAATCAGACAGAGCTTGAGCTGTTTTGCAAAGAAGAATGGGCAAAAATGCCACTCTCTAGATGTGCAAAGCTGGTAGAGACATCCCCAAAAAGACTTGCAACTGTAATTGCAGTGAAAGGAGGTTCTTCAAAGTATTGACTCCGGGGGGCTGAATACAAATGTACCCCACACTTTTCACATTTTATTTGTAAAAAAAAATTGAAAACCATTTTCCTTCTACTTCACAATTGTGCCACTTTGTGTTGGTCTGTCACATAAAATCCCAATTAAAAAACATTTACGTTTTTGGTTGTAACATGACAAAATGTGGAAAATTTCAAGGGGTATGAATACTTTTTCGAGGCACTGTAGCATAAAAACAAGCCTTATATTGCATTCAGTAAACTGCTACGCTGCTCCACCGCTCTCCACCTCCAATAGGTACAATTCCCAGGATAACTTGGGCACTGGTCCCTTTAAGTCTCAGGTGCATTCGCTCAGCCACATGTTAGAACTTCTGCTATCAGTTCCAGCAATTTCTCCTCTTTGCTTCGTACCACCTGCGTCTATTGTGACACATGGCTGCACAGACACAATCGCTGTGTCCCAGCGTGACACCCTGGGCGTGTTCGGAGCCTAAAGCTGACCATACACTATATACACTTTGATCATGCAATCTCCTTTAGTTCCGGTTGGGATTGGGGGGGGGGGAGGGGTTTTACCACTGATCCAAGTGCTGCAATGCAAGTTTTCTAGTCCCTTGCGTTTGTCTGCTGGATCCTAAGGGGACCCCTCCCATCCAGTAGGACGTATCCACGTCATGCAGGCATTGACGTAGACACCTGAAGAAGGACCCGAAGAGAAGACTCAGAACTGTAGCATCACTTGTCCATTGCTTAAAGCAGAACAGTACTCTCCTTTACTCCAGCACTGCGGTATCCCAGAGCTCCCTCAATGGCCACTGATCTCCTTCGGTTGGTCTTAATCCGGCTACTGATCTTCTCATGTATTCATTGGCCAGGCTGAAATGACATCACTCCGGCGCATGTGCAGGAGTTTAGGGATCGACCAATTATCGGCGCGCGATGTTCACTTATTTAGAAGTATCTGTCAAAAAACTGACCGATATTGCTTCACCATGTTTTACCGGGTCATGCATGCATCACCCCAGTACCGTTCTTTAGAGCCGACGGCTTTATTGTAATAACAACCGACGCGGCTCAGCAGCCGCTCGGCTGTTATTACAAGCAGCGGGAAGGGGACGTCTCCCTCTCGCTGCCTTCTGCCGTTCGCCCGGGCTCTCCCGTTCCACCGGGAGGCCTGAGCAACCAGCCGGCACGTCCGCCGGCTGGTCCAAGACCCAAGCAAAGCCGATGCTTCGTTCGGTTTTCGGATCTAGTATTCTGAAAGCGATGTCATGACATCACTTCCCGGATTACTGGCATCTTAAAGGTGCCAGTTTTTTAAAAAAACAGGGATGAGTGGGTGTGGTAAAGGTCATTATTTTCTTTAAATATAACAAACCTGTTTATACTTGCCTGCTCTGTGCAGTGCTTTTACAGAGAAATCTGGATCCTTCTCTCCTGCTAAACAGCTTGCTGTGGTGTCGTGGCAGCCGGGCCGCTGCTCTGTGTGTCCGTTCAGACACGGAGCCACGGTTCGGCTCCACCCCCTCCTCACTGGCTCACTGACATTGGTGACCGTAGCAGGAGCCAGTGTCACCACGCTGCCGTCTTGGCCAATGAGTAGGGAGAGTCCCGAGCAGACGAGACATTCCTGCCACAATGCTGGATCTAAATGGGGCTCAGGTAAGTATTAGGGTGGCTGCTGCACACAGAAGAATTTTTATGTTAATGCATTCAAATAAAAAACGTGACTATTTACAATCATTTTAATGAAGCGCAAGTCCGCTGATGTCACCGCACCTGTAGTTCATTGTTTACCAATGTACAGACCAGGGGCTTGGGATGTAAACAATGCAGGAGCTTGTGCACTGCACCCGGGGCACACTGATCATGGGTGCACTGCACCCGGGGCACACTGATCATGGGTGCACTGCACCCGGGGCACACTGATCATGGGTGCACTGCACCCGGGCACACTGATCATGGGTGCACTGCACCCGGGGCACACTGATCATGGGTGCAACGCTCTGTAGACCTGAATGCATATATTTTCTTTTATCCCTGTGCTTGCATATATTTTTTTTATTTAATTTTTTTGTTGGGTAAACTGTAGCTGCAAAACCTATTAATAAAAATGTAATAATTTTGCAGCTTAGCAGTCTTGAGATGTGACAGCTGTTTGTTTTCATTTTTCAGAACATTCTTTATCAGCAAGTACAGAAAATACCTATTGATCCTGCGATAAATGCAGTGCCCCATTACTTCCCGTAAACTATAAGGATTTCACGAACCTGAAAAAGAAAATGGTGTTATCGGCATTTGCCGATAAGAGAAAAAGTTGCAGACAATGGCGCCGAAAACGCATGCGTTTTTTTTTTTTGTTTTGTTTTTTTTCTGTGCTTATGGTGTTTTTCATAGGTCATGTGACTCAAAAAAGTAACATGGGTGCATTTTGATGCATTTTTTAAAGCATTTCAATGAGGAGGTGCAGTTTTTTTTTTTTTGTTTGTTTTTTTTTTTTATCTGTTTTTTTTTAACTGACCAAAAATGCAGCAAGCAAGATTTTGAACACCGCAACGGAAGTGCAACAGATCAGTATAAAGACATAGAAATTAACCACTTGAGGTCCGAGCCATAGCCGAATGATGGCCACAGCGCGGACCTCAATTTCCCGGGAGGCCGTCATAGGACGTCCTCCCCTGTGCACACGCCCCGTGCGCACCCTGCAGGGCACGCGGTGCGCGCGCTGTGATCACCGAGTCACGAAGACTCGGGTGATCACCGATCCGAGTAAGGGGCCGATCCCGGCCCCTTACCATGTGATCAGCTGTCAGCCAATGACAGCTGATTACATGATGTAAACAAAAGCTCGGAAATCTTTTTTTTTTTTTTTTTTTTGTCAACGTGAGGAGAAAAAAAGCCGATCACCGGCTTATGTTAAAGGGACATCGGTCCCGAAGAGAAAGGGGGCACATCTGTCTCATCTGTGCCTGCCAGTGCCCATGAGTGCCACCTATCAATGCCCACCAGTGGTGCCAATCAGTGCCACCTAGCACTGCTGCCATCAGTGCCCATTATTGCCACCCATCAGTGCCGCCTCGTCAGCGCACATCAATGAAGGAGACAAATTACCTGTTTGCAAATCTTATAACAAAATATAATTTTTTTTTTTTTTAAATTCGGTCTTTTTCAATTTTTTTTAACAAAAAATAAAAACCGCAGAGGTGATCAAATACTACCAAAAGTAAGCTCTATTTGTGGTGAAAAAAATGATAAATTTCATTTGGGTACAGTGTTGTATGACCGCGCAATCGTCATTCAAAGTGCGACAGCGCTGAAAATTGTCTGAACAGGAGTGTGGGGGGGGGGTGGGTGTTAAGTGCCCAGTAAGCAAGTAGTTAAAGGGATACTTTTTTTTTTTTTTTTTTTTTTTTTTTTTTTTTTTTTTGCGCTAAAGGTGCCAATAATGGCCAACAATAAATTTGTATTCATTTAAATTCATGATATTAACTAAAAAAGTTGAATAGAATACAATTATGTATTGGATATTTTTTTAAAAACTCACTTCAGTTTTCGGCCAAGTGCACCCTGCATTTTTGGTACCAAATCCTTTTATCTTTTATTTAAACCCCTAACGCCATCCGTCCACCATGTAGTAAAGATGAATCCAGGCAGACGTGTCTGAAGTCCAGCATGTGTATGTGCCAGAACTTTGGCTGCCCCTATAGCTACAGTGGGGAAATGAGTGTAGACGTGAATATACAGGAAGTGGTATGTTCCTGGCGGGATCACTGTGTGAAAATGCCTGGAAAAAAAAAATAGAAAATGAACACAGCCACAACATCTAAGAACTGTTAAGTCGCAATATATTGTTGGGTTTCGATATACCTTGAAGGCCCCAAGGCGGTGCCAATCTGTATTCCCATTTGAAGGACTGTCTTCATCCGCCTGGGATGCACAGGTTTCTCATGCAGGTACCTGGTCAAATTAATGACAGACAATGACCGACTGCCACCCGATCCCTGAGTGCTGTGTGCATCTGGTGGCACAGGGAAACCAGAGTGTTCATCTGTGTGGCACCCGTACACGGATCAGAACGTATTCTGCATCTTGATCCATACTTCAGACTTGCACAGATGTACACTCAGGGATGCGGGTGGCAGTCTGGTCCTTGCATTGTCATTGATTTGACCAGGCTACCTGCATGAGAAACCTGTGCATCCCCGGGGGCTGAGGATGGCCCTTTGCATGGGCGTAAGGATCCGTACACCCGTGTGAATGAGACCTAAAGCTCAATTCTAACCAGATTTAAGAGCTCACCAAGGTGTTATCAGAGACTGCTTTGTGCGTTCAAAATGCTTTTCCTGTAATAAGAACGCCGCTCAGAAGGATTCTATTTGTCCTATTGAGATGAGCGCCTCAGGGCCGTCATCCACACTGCACCATTGAGGTGAATGGGGGGAAAGTCCTGACCTGTGTTTTGAGACCGGTATATACAGCGCCCGTCTACATGAACTCTTAGCTCTGTGATCCCTTTTAGGAACACTTTCACTTCCTTTCTTTTCCTCGTGATATCAGGGGCAACATATGTCACCAGGACAGGAAAGGTACAAACGGGCAGCGATTTAAAAAGATTATCAAAAAGTTTACCCACCCGAGAAAGGGAAAATCAGCAATAAAAAAAAAAAAGTGTTTTAACGAAGTGCACTTAATGAAAATTTTGGTGCAGAAACTGAAAATACAGGATGCACTTGGCTGAAAACCAAATGAGTTTTTAAAAAAATTTATATATTTAGTAAAAATCTAAAAAAAAAAAAAATCCCAATAGGCCTATATTGATTGGTTTGCGCAAAAGTTATAGCGTCTACAAACTAAGGGATTTATTTTTACTTTTATTTTTTTTTTTTTTAACTGGTAATGGCGATCAGTGATTTATAGCGGAACTTCGATATTGCGGCAGACAAATCAGACATTGACATATTTGACACTAATACAGAGATCAGTGCTAAAAAATATGCACTGTTACTGTACTAATGACACTGGCTGGGAAGGGGTTAACATCAGGGGCGATCAAAGGGATTACTGTGTGCCTAGCCCAGTGATGACAAACCTTGGCACCCAAGATGTATTGGAACCACGTTTCCCATGATGCTCCACTACACTGCAGAGTGCATGAGCATCATGGGAAATGTAGTTCCAAAACATCTGGGGTGCCAAGATTCACCATCACTGGCCTAGCCTGTGCTTTCTTGCTGTGTGGGAGGTGCTTTTGCGATAGGAAGACATGGATCCATGTCCCTTTTGCAGGAACACAGGATCAATACCTTCTTTCCTACTGACAGAACGGCAATCTGCCTTGTTTACATAGGCAGACCGCTGTTCTGCCTGTATACTGTATAATTGGCAGATGTGTGTGTGATCACAGCAGGAGCAGGTCGCTGGCGGCGTGCGTGCTCCCACCCCACCCCCAGACCTGGAAGTGTCCGATCACGTACTAGGCATGTAGGTATGTGATCTGGCACAGAGCTGCCGCAGTATATATACGGTGGGTGGTCAGCAAGTGGTTAATTCATATCATGATTTTAAAGGAATATGAATTTATCATCGGCCAATTATTGCACCTTTTAGCGCAAGAAAAATATATCCCTTTAAATTCTATGTAGGTCTTCACGCTGGTCGGCTGCGCTTCCATTGTGGTGTTAAAATTCCACGCTTGCTGCATTTTGGGTCTGTTAAAAAACAAACCTCTCCTTTTTGAAATGCATCAATAACGCACCCATGTTATATTTTTGATGCGGTTAAATTCACATGACCCATAAAAAACACACCATAAACACTGTAAAATCGCATTGATTTTTTTTTTTTTCTCAGCAGCAAAATGCTGATAACACCATTTTCGGCCGATGTGTTTCCACTGCCGAAATTTCGGTGCAGCTCCTAGTTTTAACCCCTCCATACATCCTTAATGTAAGGCTTCAGCTGCATATGGCCTTCAGCAACGTCTGTTATTTCTTGTGATTTATTAAATCTGGAGATTTGGTAATTGATCAATTTCAGTTCTTGTTGATGTGCCGGATTGCAGGAAATCCATGTAATGCTTATTAATGAATCTCTGAGAATCAGACAAATCTTGTTGCTTAATGCTTATCTTTTAGAAATTAAAAAAAAAAAATGCATTTTACCCGGTATATTTATTCATTCACTTGTTACTATCTGTTGATATCAGGGCTTCGCAAATTTGCTTTGAACCTAGGAGCCAGTTTTTTTTTTTTTTACTTAACAAAGCTTTATTTTCAACAACAACCCCCCCTTATGTAGCCCTAATGTGTATTTTTACAGATGCACCACAGAGGTTTAGACACGGAGGTGCCGGTATGTGAAGAAGGGGGGGGAGAAAAAAAAAAAACTTTAGCTCTGCTGCAGAGTGGATTTGATTTTAAATCACTACTAAAGGCTTGATTTAAATCAACTCTATTTTAAATCATCATCTTTTTTTAAAGAGCAACTGTCATCTGTCCTGCAGTGGCTCCTCCCCCCGCTGTTGACTCTCCGACAGTCCCATTCACTTTTAATGGGACGGCTGGTGATGGCGGCAGTGACACAACAAGGTGAGGGACGCAGCGACAGCAGGGGAGTGGATGCCCGCTGACAGGCGCTGCCATGATAGATCTGAAATGCCAGGTGCTCTTTAAAATGTAAGGACTCATTCTTGCAGGTAGTTAGAATCTTTAATATTTAACAGCGATATCGGAACCAATTTAACTGCTTCAGATCCGGGCCATTGCCAAATGACGGCAACAGCGCGGATCTAAATTGCCGGGACTACGTCCATTGACGTCGTCCCGTGCACGAGCGGCCTGCGCGCCCCCTGCAGGGCGCGCTCGGTGATCAGCGAGTCTGAGACTCGCCTGATCACAGATCAGAGTAACGGGTTGGTCCCAACCCCTTACCACATGATCAGCTGTCAGCCAATGACAGCTGATCATGTGATGTAAACAGAGCCGGTAATCGGCTATTTTTCCTCCTCGCGCTGACAGCGTGAGGAGGAAAAAAAACCCGATCACCGGCGGCCGTGATCGGGACATCAGTCCCGATCACGGCGATCTTATAACAAAAAGCAATAGGCAGCAGTGCTGCCTACCAGTGCCCACCATATTAACCCATAAGTGCCCACAGTGCCACCCATCAGTGCCCACAGTGCCACCCATCAGTGCCACCCATCAGCATCCACATCAGTGCCACCCATCAGCATCCACATCAGTGCCACCCATCAGCATCCACATCAGTGCCATCCATCAGCACCCACATCAGTGCAACCTATCAGTGCCCATCAGTGTCACCTACCAGTGCCCCCCCATCAGTGCCACCTATCTGTGCCACCTATCTGTGCCGCCCATCCGTGGCCATCAGTGCCGCCTTATCTGTGCCTATCAGTGCCGCCTTATCTGTGCCGCCTTAACTGTGCCTATCAGTGCCGCCTTAACTGTGCCTATCAGTGCCGCCTTAACTGTGCCTATCAGTGCCGCCTTAACTGTGCCTATCAGTGCCGCCTTAACTGTGCCTATCAGTGCCGCCTTAACTGTGCCTATCAGTGCCGCCTTAACTGTGCCTATCAGTGCCGCCTTAACTGTGCCTATCAGTGCCGCCTTAACTGTGCCTATCAGTGCCGCCTTAACTGTGCCTATCAGTGCCGCCTTAACTGTGCCTATCAGTGCCGCCTTAACTGTGCCTATCAGTGCCGCCTTAACTGTGCCTATCAGTGCCGCCTTAACTGTGCCTATCAGTGCCGCCTTAACTGTGCCTATCAGTGCCGCCTTAACTGTGCCTATCAGTGCCGCCTTAACTGTGCCTATCAGTGCCGCCTTAACTGTGCCTATCAGTGCCGCCTTAACTGTGCCTATCAGTGCCGCCTTAACTGTGCCTATCAGTGCCGCCTTAACTGTGCCTATCAGTGCCGCCTTAACTGTGCCTATCAGTGCCGCCTTAACTGTGCCTATCAGTGCCGCCTTAACTGTGCCTATCAGTGCCGCCTTAACTGTGCCTATCAGTGCCGCCTTAACTGTGCCTATCAGTGCCGCCTTAACTGTGCCTATCAGTGCCGCCTTAACTGTGCCTATCAGTGCCGCCTTAACTGTGCCTATCAGTGCCGCCTTAACTGTGCCTATCAGTGCCGCCTTAACTGTGCCTATCAGTGCCGCCTTAACTGTGCCTATCAATGAAGGAGAAAAATTACCTGTTTGCAAAATTTTATAACAAACTATTAAACATGATTTTTTTTTTTTTTCAAATTTTCCATCTTTTTTTGTTTAGCAAAAAATAAAAACCCCAGCTGTGATTAAATACCACCAAAAGAAAGCTCTATTTGTGGGAAAAAAATGATAAAAATTTCATTTGGGTACAGTGTTGTATGACCGCGCAATTGTCATTCAAAGTGCGACAGCGCTGGAAGCTCAAAATTGGTCTGGGCAGGAGGGGGGTTTAAGTGCCCAGTAAGCAAGTGGTTAATTATACAGTTTGTAGTGTACATAGATTTGCAAAACAATGGGATAAAGGCATATTCCTGAACTTTGTTTTAGCTTTCTTTTGGCATTTAATCACCACTGGGGTGGCCATCACAGAGCGTGCCCAATGCATGCGCGGGTGGGGGTGGGGGCAGGGTTATGGGAAGGCATCAATAGACTCGCTACCAGAACTAGCTGACTGCGCAGTTGGCAACCAGCTGCCTGCGTCTGGAATTGCATGTCTGGGACGTCAGGCAATAGGACGCACATTCTAGTCGACATGGGATATGTCAAGCCCTGGTTGATTCATAGGGGGGAGATTTACTAAAACTGGAGCACACAGAATGTGGTGCAGCTGTGCATAGCTCGTTCCCTCCCCAACTCCCTCCTTACTGGCTGTGATTAAAAGCAAGGAACAGCCAGTAAGGCTCCCGCTGCGGTCTCTCAGCCAATGAAGAAGCAGAAACACGGGAGAGCAGCCGCTCTTGTGCACATCACAGGATTGGGATTGGGCTCGGGCTCTGGTAAGCATTGGGGGGGGGGGGGTTTGCACACTGAAGTTTTTTTTTTACTTTTATGCATAGAGTGCATGGGTAGAGTTTGGTGAAGGGAGGAGCATGTCCTATATAGTGTTACATATTCTTTTACATGTGTTTTTTGATTTTTCAACCACACAACGGAATTGCTTTAACACAATTGGTCATTGGAAGATTATTCTAGACG
>JBBDGP010005831.1:0-27798 GCA_037952835.1 Lithobates septentrionalis | reverse complement strand
GTTTTTGATGCTGGTCCATTGAATTCTATTACATGCAAAACGCTGCATTTTGCATGAAAAAAAGTCCCAGACCCTTTCCAAAAACGCAGAGGTACAAAAAGGCATTGATGTGAACGTGTTCTATAGGAACCCATGTTAAAAAATTCCCATGCATTTCTGCAAAATGCATCAAAAAACGCGTTAGTGTGAATGGAGCCTTAGACCCCTTTCACACCGAGCCGCGTTAGTGGTAAAGTGTCGCTTTATTGGTGTTTTAGCGGTGCTTTTCGGCCGCTAGCGGGGGCGCTTTTAACCCCTGCTAGGGGCCAAGGAAAGGATTAAAAGCGCTGCTGCCGAAGCGCTTTTCAGGCACTTTGGCAGCGCTCCCCATTCATTTCAATGGGCAGGGGCGGTGGAGGAGGGGAGTATACAGCGCTGCCGCACCAACCCAAAGATGCTGTTTGCAGGCCCTTTTCGAACATCCCGCAAGCGCACCGCCACAGTGTGAAGGCACTCGGGCTTTCACATTGGGGTGGCGTGGAAGGCGTTTTTCAGGCGCTTTACAGGCGCTATTTCTAGCACCAAAACGCCTCCAGTGTGAAAGGAGTCTTAAGGCAAAGGATCCTCTGCAGCCTCCAATAGCCGATAATAAACAGAATCAACTCCAATGGCATTCAGTGAAAAGGATAAACCCCATAAAAGAAATAAAGAGGCGCAAAGTTATCTCTCTCTCCCTCTCCCCACAGAAGTAAAAATATACGATCACAGACTGTGTGCTTCAAGGGCAGAGCACAATTACTGCTACAAGGCGATCGCACTGTGCAGGATTGTGTGTGTAATATATATATATATATATAAAAAAATGTATCTATTTCTATCTCTCTCTAATATATCTATATTTATAGATACATAGATAGTTATTCTCTCTCTCTATATATCTATCTCTCTCATTCTGTCAGTACAGAAGGCATGGATCCTGTGTTCCTGTAAAGCGGAAACACATAGATCCATGCCTCCCCCTAGTAAAAGCACCTCCCACCCCCCACTACAGTAAAACACCAGCCATGCACACAGTTAACCCTTTGATCGCTCCCAAGATGTTTAACCCTTCCCAGCCAGTGTCATTCGTACAGTGACAGTGTATAGTATTAGCACTGATCACTGTATTGGAGTCACTGGTTCCCACAAAGTGTCGGTTTGTGTTCAATTTGTCTACCGCAATATCTCAGTCCCGTATAAGTCGCTGATCGCCGCCATTACTAATAAAACAGAAATGAATAAAAATTCCAGTATGTATCCCATCGTTTGTAGACGCTATAGCTTTTGCGCAAACCAATCAATATACGCTTATTGGGATTATTTATTTATTTTTTTTTTTACCAAAATTATGTAGCAAGAATACATTTTGGATGTTTTATAGCAAAAGTGAAAAAAAATTATATATAATATATATATATATATATTATAATATAATATATTTTTTGTTTCTTTGTTTATAGCGCAAAAAAACGCAGAGGTGATCAAATTTAAAAAAATATATAAATCTTGCGAGCTACTCTAGAGCAACGTGAGACAGAAATCAGCGTCGGGTATAAAGTAGCCCGAGGTTACAAACCCAGCGTCAGGTGCGGTATAACAATTCCTGGGAAACAAAGTGCAAATTCACAGCCACAATCCCATAATCTGTGAAAATATATATACAAAAAAAAATGCTGTGCGATGCTGAACCTTACAAATGCAAAGATGGCGCCATAAACAATGAAATCAATATTGCTAAAAAAAAATGTAACTATGAATATTTTCCTGTGGATCCTGCTGAGCCAGTTTCACTTTTTCTTTTCTTTTTTTCACTTTTTTTTTGGGTGGACACTTGATATTAAGGAATAATACTACATTTCTTTCACTGTGAGCTTGTTACAAATTTTTTTTTTTTCTTTTTATATGTTTATAGTTACATTTTTTTTTTTACCAATATTGATTTCATTGTTCATGGCGCTATCTTTGCATTTGTAAAGTTCAATATCGCACAGCGCTGCATTTTTTATTTTTTTTTTTTGTAGAGGGGGGGGGGGGGGGGAGACAAATTTTATTTAGGTACAGCGTCGCGTGACCATGTAATTGTCAAAGTGACGCAGTGCCGTATCCCTAAAAAATGGCCTGGTCATGAGGGGGGGGGGGGTAAAACCCTCCGGAGCTGAAGTTTTTAAACTGGGGGAAAAAAAAGTGGTTTAATAAAAGATAAAGCTCCAAAAATTACCAGCCCCCCCCCCCCCAATCTGTTCCTCTCACTGTCACTCTATACGGTGTCTCATTTCAGGTGAAGTTGGCCGAGGATCATCCCACTTTCGTATTTGGCTTCATCTCCGGATGCAAAGTCAGCGACAAACCTGAGTTCCTCCACCTCACTCCGGGAGTTCAGATGCAGCCGGGAGGTAAATAGTCTTTTTTTTTTAGCTGTTTTTTTTTTTTACATTTTTGGCTACAGTAGAAAATGCTTTTAAACAGAGAAACGTAAGTATTCCCCTCCCCCACCCCCTCTCCATTTCACGTATACTGTATAGATGATATTTTACAACCTGAAAGTGAATTAAACTTAATTAGGATTTGGACGGCATGCTTAATGCTTTGAACGTGCAAAATATTTCTTTTAATTTTGGTTTCAAAAGGACCTTTGTTCAGCACCGCCCCTGTGGAGTCAGAGCTTGAGCTCTCCAGTCATCTGCCACTCATGGGGGGGTGGCTGATGGACATTCGTTCTCACAGTGGTCCTTTTCCGCTGGGGGTCTGATTAGGGGGGAGCTGAAGCTCAGGACATGCAAAATATTTTTTTTTTTTTTGTTCAGCACCGCCCCTGCGGAGTCAGACCTGGAGCTCTCAATCAGCTGCTGCTCATGGAGGAGGCCTGATGGATGTTCCTTTTCTCTGGTTCTTGGCAGGGGGAAGCTGATTAAGGGGATGTGGAGTTTTGGACATGCAAAATATTGTTTTTAATTCAGCTTCAGAAGGTTTTTTGTTCAGCACCGCCCCTGCGGGGTCGGACCTGGAGCTCTCCATTCAGCTGCCACTCATGGAGGAGGCTCTGGTTCTCAGCAGGGGGAAGCTGATTAAGGGGAGCTGGAGTTTTTTGAATGTGCAAAATATTTCTTTGAATCCGGTTTCGGAAGGTTTTTTTTTGTTCAGCACCGCCCCTGCGGAGTCAGAGCTGGAGCTTTCCAGTCAGCTGCCTGATGGACGTTCATTCTCACAGTGGTCCTCGGCAGGCTGATTAAGGGGAGGTGCGAGTTTTGGACATGCAAATATATATTTTTTTAATTTTGATTTCAGAAGGATCTTTGTTCAGCACCGCCCTTGCGGAGTCGGACCTGGAGCTCTCCAATCAGCTGCTGGAGGAGGCCTGATGGACGTTCATTCTCTCTGGTTCTCGGCAGGGAGAAGCTGATTAAGGGGATGTGGAGTTTTGGACGTGCAAAATATTGTTGTTCGGTTTCAGAAGGTTTTTTGTTTAGCACCGCCCCTGCGGAGTCAGAGCTGCAGCGTTCCAATCAGCTGTTACTCATGGAGGAGGCCTGATGGACATTTGTTTTCGCAGTGGTCCTCTGCGGGGGGGGCTGATTAAGGGGAGGTGGAGTTTTGGACGTGCAAAATATATATTTTTTGAATTTGGTTTCAGAAGGCTTTTTGTTCAACACCACCCCTGCGGAGTCGGAACTGGAGCGCCCCCATCGGCTGCCACTCATGAAGGGGCCTGATGGATGTTCGTTCTCTGCAGGGGGGCTGATTAAGGGGAGGTGGAGCTGCTTCAACTAAAAATAAAAACCATAAGGGGGCATTTATAATAAGGGGGTATGACCTAACCACGACACCAACCATAGCAGGTGTCCGCAGGGAGAGGATGGGATAATTGGCAAATGTTCCCTGATCTTCCCCCTTTTTCAAAACAATTTTCAGTTCCAACCCTAAGGCTTGGCATGTTTGGTATCGATTTACTTGATGCAACCTCCTCCTTTTTATATAGTCTCAAAGTTAAGTGGGAAAAAAAAGTCACAACTTAAAGAAAATTCATCAAAAAAAAAAAAAAAGATTCTTTCAAGCCCCACCTACACGCATCTGGCGTCACCTGTTCAAACCTTCATTTTAAGGCTTGACATGTTTGGTATCAATTTACTTGATGCAACTTCATCTTTTTATATATTACCAAAAGTTGGGTATTTTATGTAACTTTAGTGTATATTTTACTGAAAATATGGGTTTGATGAACAGTTGCGCTAATATAATGCAACGTAGAACGAAAACAATAAATTGTGACCGCCATTTTATTCTCCAGGGTGTCTGCTTTCAGAAAATATATAATGTTTTGGAGGTTTTCAGGCCTAAATTTCATTTTTAATGTGTGAAAACAAATGTTCTGCCCAATTCTCCCTTCCAATGAAAACCAGTGAATTTGTAGATTTCCTGCAAAATTTCGGATCAGTAACCGGAGCCTCTCATTGCAGGAGATAATCTGGGCCAGCAGTATCAGACGCCTCATGAGGTCATCGCTAACAAAGGATCTGACATCATCATCGTAGGGCGCGGGATCCTGTCCGCCATCAGCCCCACCAAGGCAGCGGAGATGTATCGCAGAGCGGGGTGGGAGGCGTACCTGTCCCGGATTGGCGGAGGACAGTGATTGGCTGGAACCCGGGATGCAGGCGTGATGCGGCAGACGAGCCCCCACCCACCCAAGGACTGTGAGATTTGGCACTTAACAAGTGGCGGGGTCGGCGGCCCCAGACTTGGCACTTATGTAGAATTGTATTTCTGGAGACGCGGTGTGGCCGAGTGAAACACTCCTCTGTCATTGGTGAAGATAGAATTCTGCTCATTTTGTTGGTGAATTCCATCTCTGCCATGTCTTCCCTCCCCCCCAACAATACATTCCGTATCGTTTCAATTATTACTGAGTACAAGGATGACGGTTTACTTCATTTCCCCAATAAATCATCTCTGTAAGATGTAATCATTGTATTAATTGTCTTATTTCTGTACAGAAGATATAATAATTGTAACGGATCCCCGTCACACTCCACGTGAGTGCACTGCTTCCTCCAGTCTGGACCTTCAGATATTACAGCCGAATATTGTAACTAGGGGTGCAAGGATCAGAAAACTCACGGTTTGGATCGTTCCTCGGATCAGGAGTCACGGTTCGGATCATTTTCGGATCAACAAAAAAAAAATCTCCCCCACTGTAATATCCACAATCTCCCTATTGGCAGGGTATGGCAGAGTATTGTCAGGGCATTGCAGAGTATTGTCAGGGCATTGTCAGGGCATTGCAGAGTATTGTCAGGGCATTGCAGCAGGGCCTTGCAGAGTATTGGACCATCCGATCTCTCCCCTCCACTGTACAGATCAGTACACAGAGGGGAGAGAGGAACGGTTTGTTACAAGTGATCGCTCCGTCATTTGATGGATCAATTACATGCTAAACGGCCGCTGGGTGTACCAAGATGGCCGCCGCTCCGGAGCTAGGCCGAAGCCGCGGCCTTTCCTGTGGCCAAGGCCACAGAGCGCTCCACGGATCGCGTGTGTCCCGTACGGATCAACCTCCGCGGATTGGATCACGGATCGATGACGATCCGTTGCACCCCTAATTTTAACCAAGAACCAGACAAGACTAGCTCAGTTACAAAACTGCAACGTTTATTTGAACACAGGTACATAGACAATGCCCCCTCCTTTGCATAATGAAACCGGGCGGGGTAAACTTTACCTCCACCAGTAGCATGACGCAGGTGGATTCAAACTTCTCTTTGGGTCTGTCTTTGGGGGGGGGGGGCTTCTGGAGAAATCCCCCTCACAGCTAACCCACAGAGACATAAACAGCCCATAATAGGTTTCTTCCAAGGCAGACAGACACACTAGAAAAATGGAATACAGCCACACCCCTAAGGACCACAGAGCACACCATAGTATGAATATATATATATATATATATATATCTCACACACACACACCCATTCTAGTGGTTGTACAGATCAGACTGGATTTCTCTGTCACCCCTATTATAGAGACACAGGGTGACAGACATAGGGGGTGCATGGGGAGCTGAAACAAGGATTTCCCAACCTCCCCAAAGGATTCTGGGTTCCACGGGTCCCCCGCCCAAAGTGACTCTCGTCACAATAATCATTGATTCACCACTCGCATCCCATCATAGCTGGGAGGGTTCCGTCCAGGCCAACTATAATATTCTGGTAGGGTATTTAGTGTATATTATTACATATTATTATTGTTAGCTAGTATATGGGTCATCCTTCATTATTATTTAAAAAAAAAAATTTTGTTATTAAAAATTTAATTTTATTATTGGCTAAAATATGGATCATCCTTAATTATTATAGGATAGTATATCGGAAAGCATAGACAGCAATAAAAAAAATATTCAGAAATTCTTATCCTCCCCACCACTCTACTCTACCAAAATCGTTTTTCTCTCCAGTTGAGGGACACAGGAATTTAGATACTCGGCTTATACTGCCACCTACAGGAAACTATTGGACACTGGCATGCAAAAAAAAATCCACGATAAACCCCTCCCACTACCAGCAGTTTTGTTACTTACCTTTATTGATATTTGCTGTTATTTGTCCAATCCTCCTGTAGGTGGCAGTATAACCGTACAGTATATGACTTCCTGTCTCCTTCAATGGATGAATAAGATTTCCCCCATTGGAGAGTTTTCTTATGACTTTTCCATCTTTTGTTCTGAATAGAAGTAGATGCTGATGTTTCCAATCTGTGGAGAATCGGGGTTCATGATGATTGGCTGGGCGGATGTTCAGCAGAATCAAAATGTGCAAATCAAGATTCTTCTCATTCCTTCGATGCAACCCCCTCCCTCCCCAAGGGCCCCACTGAACCCTCCCACCAATGACACATGATCCCAGAGCCCCCCAATCTATACTGCCAATGACACATGATCCCAGAGCCCCCCAATCTATACTGCCAATGACACATGATCCCAGAGCCCCCCAATCTATACTGCCAATGACACATGATCCCAGAGCCCCCCAATCTATACCACCAATGACACATGATCCCAGAGCCCCCCAATCTATACCACCAATGACACATCATCCCAGAGCCCCCCAATCTATACCACCAATGACACATCATCCCAGAGCCCCCCAATCTATACCGCCAATGACACATGATCCCAGAGCCCCCCAATCTATACCACCAATGACACATGATCCCAGAGCCCCCCAATCTATACCACCAATGACACATCATCCCAGAGCCCCCCAATCTATACCGCCAATGACACATGATCCCAGAGCCCCCCAATCTATACCACCAATGACACATCATCCCAGAGCCCCCCAATCTATACTGCCAATAACACATGATCCCAGAGCCCCCCATACTATACTGCCAATGACCCCAGGACCCCCCTGATCCATACCGCACATGACCCCAGGACCCCCCCAATCCATACCACATGATCCCAGAGCCCCCCATACTATACTGCCAATGACCCCAGGACCCCCCTGATCCATACCGCACATGACCCCAGGACCCCCCTGATCCATACCGCACATGACCCCAGGACCCCCCCAATCCATACCACATGATCCCAGAGCCCCCCAATCTATACTGCCAATGACACATGATCCCAGAGCCCCCCAATCTATACTGCCAATGACCCCAGAACCCCCTCCCACCGATCCTTACCGCACATGACCCCAGGACCCCCCCCCCCCGATCCATACCACATGATCCCAGGACCCCCCAATCTATACTGCCAATGACCCCAGGACCCCCCCCCCCCCCCCGATCCATACCACATGATCCCAGGACCCCCCCCCCCCCCCGATCCATACCACATGATCCCAGAGCCCCCCAATCTATACTGCCAATGACCCCAGGGCCATGACGTGACCAATTACACATGACCTGCACTCCCCGAAATATATATTGCCACTGACCTGTGAGCCCTAAGCAAGTGAAGGCGCAAAAAAACGGAAACCTCATGATACCATTGTGTCAGTGACAGGCTAAAAAATATAAATAAAATTGATATAGTCCACAGAGTCTATGTAAACACAGGCAAAATGGTATATGGAAAAGTCCACACAGAGGGCTGCCTTCCAGAGAGAGCTGAAACCAGGCTCCTGAATCTGCAGAAAAGAACACAAGGGAGGGGGAGGCGCCTCTAAGTGCAGTATTAAAACAAATTTATTTAAAAGATCACTATACAAGCAACTCACATTTAGTAGGGTAAAAAACGGCATATAATGTGGTAAAATCCATGGAAGGAGTCCATCAGGTCGGTCACGGTAGCTGCGCTCTTTCATCAAGCTCAGCTTGAGCTTGATGAAAGAGCGCAGCTACCGTGTCATCGTAGCCCGTACGCTCATGAAACGCGTCGCATTCCAGTGACGTCACAGCTCCGCGCCTGCCTTCCACCAGCGTCACAGGCCTCGCTTTTGAATCCAACATCACCGCGGCCAGCTCGAGCGGTGTTTCAACAAAGCTGAACGCATAGCAGGCAGCTATATGCCGTTTTTTACCCTACTAAATGTGAGTTGCTTGTATAGTGATCTTTTAAATACATTTGTTTTAATACTGCACTTAGAGGCGCCTCCCCCTCCCTTGTGTTCTGACCTGTGAGCCCACTGGTCCATATTGCCAATGGTCCATGACCAGTGGTGCCCTCCCATCAAATCTATATTGCCAAAGTCCTGTGGCCCCCTCATCCATCTTGCCAATGACACATAACTCTTGGGCTCCCCCAATCTGTACTGCCAATGACACATGCCCCCCCCCCTAATCCATACTGCCAATGACATGACACATGGGTCCCCCGATCTGTGCTGCCAATGAAATGTAACCCATGTGGCCCCCCCTCTATCCATATTGCCAAAGTCACATGACCCTTAAGCCCAGTGATTTATTGCTCCGCCTCCCCTCAGAGTGTCCTTCTATATGGTCTCATCTTCTGTCTGGGGGGTTAAGGGGGACCCCCGCACTACAAAAAGATCCCAAATCCAGTGTGACGTCTCCTGTGCTGTCTGAGTGTCAGAGGTTTGGGGTACTCGGCATTTCCCGGATGGATGGTTCTGGATGCCCTTGCCAGGGCGCTGTAGGAATGAGCCGGGATAAGGTGAGTATGCCCCCCCCCCCCCACATAGTTTTTATTTTACTGTAGCAGTTTGGCTTTTATCCCCCCCCCCCCCCCCAACTGATAGAACATAACTATCAGATTTATTTCATAAAATACGAAATGTTCTATTATGTATATATCTGTTGCTCCTGTCAGGGTGAGGAATGTTGCTGCTCCGTCCGTCCCTTTGCCTTTACCAGAGAGGTGGAAGTGACAGCCGCGCCCTGCCAGTCTCCTCCCCTTCATCCTTCATGTGGGTGGGGTGCGGGTCGAGTGTAGTCACAGCTTCTTAAAGGGATAGTCCACCGTATGCAAAAAATTTAGTAAATGTGCCAATATTGATCAGATTTAAAAAAAGAAGGCATTCATTAAAAAATTTTTTTACACAGCCCGCAGATCATTGCAACCCCCATCGGGGTGTCAGAGGTGCAATTCACGGGTTCCTGCAAACTCCCCCACCCACCCACCAGGAACAAACACAGCTAGAGGAAAAGTGTCTGAACTATGGCAGTAAGGGAGGGGCGATCGCTGGCGTTCGCTCTACACAACCATTCGACCAGCCCCCGCGCCCATGGCGGCAGACAGAAGGGGCAGTTATGCAACCGCTTCATGTTCTACCCTAAATATGAACATCAAGAGGAACCCGGTATAAAAGGTGGACTATGCCTTTAAAGCTGAACTCTCTGCAAATACAAAAATATATTTTTATAAAAATTTGATGTGTCCCCAAAGAACAAGTAGAATTGTTGTAATCTGTCTTGATATCGCCCCCCCCCAATATTCCTCTATAATATAGCAGGCAGACTGGGGAGGAGGGATCTAGAGATAAGAGGCAATCGGGACTGGGCTGTAGTCCCCTCCGCGTCCGTCCCCCCCCCCTACCGGGTCCCATAGTGCAATGTTTCTCAACCTCAGTCCTCAAGTACCCCCCCAACAGGTCATGTTTTCAGGATTTCCCTCCGATGAATCGACTGTGGTAATTACTAAGACCCCCCCATACACAGTATTCGATTTTCTGCAGATTTACCAAAACCATATAATACAAGGTCAAACCTTAAGAGTTTCAATTTTGTATGCGATGAGGCCCTCGCACTACATGGTTTTGATAAATCTTCAGAAAATCTAATAGTCTGTATGGGGCCTAAGGCAGTGAAACTGATCAAATCACCTATGCAAAAAAATAAGGGCAATCCTGAAAAACATGACCTATTTGATGGATATTCGAGGATTAGAGTTGAGAAACATTTCCAAAGTGCACAAAGGTCTTACTGGCCTGATACTGACAGGAGGAGAGAGCAGAGTGATGATCTCCCCCAGCTTGTTGCTGCTGCTCCTCCTTAAAGTGGTTATCAAGGCAAAACATTTTTTTTTTTACCCCTGCATTACGGTAAAAAAATGCCCCCATTAGTTGTACCCCTCACTCAATCCAGTGCTGTGCCCTCTCTCTCTGTTCTCACAGGACACAGAGGAAGCAGAGCGAGACATTCGCTCCTGCTGCGATCAGCCAAATCCTGTGCACAGAGCGGGGGGTGTCGAGCTGTGCCTTGTGCGCCTATGGATGCACACAGCCTTCCTCTGGAGGGCACCCACATGTTTACCTATCGAATGCAAGCTGTGTGCTATGGGGGTACACTCAGGGAATGAGGAGCGGAGTGGGGGGGGGACCCCAGAATAGAGGAAGTAGGGGGGACCGCTCTGTGTACAGGTAAGTATAACATGTTTATTATTTAGGGTAAAAAAAACCCCAAAAAACTTTAAAACCACTTTAGTTGTCCAATGAGATGCAGAGGCCGGTATTGGGTCAGGCTGCATTTTCCATCTATTGGCCTTAGTGGTGTTCTGTTCAGCCAGTCTTGTGATCCACAGAAACAGAAAATTCGTTCGCCAGAGGTCGTTAAACTCATTCGTCGTGTATTTGGCTTTATTAATGGCTGAGCTGACAGCATGCGGTGTGCCAGCCTGACCTCCTTGTATGGAGTTCGCTGTCATTGTGCACATTATAAAGAGGCCGAAGTCCTGGAGGGAAGAGAAGAGCGCTCATAATTCACATCGCTGCATATCACAAAGTGCCCACTAGAGGGCGCACACATACCATTGTACACAGTGCTGAAGTCTCAAACACCAACTAGTCTGCTCTGTGCATCAGAAACACTGAGCATTTTTTTTTATTTTTTTTTTCCTTGATATATATATATTTTTTAATCCCCCCCTAGTTTTAGCACAGCTGATATCCTGCAGCCACTGCCTGCCGCTTGCTCCAGTATTGCTGAGACCGGCTTCCTAATGGTGACAGCGATGGCCCACCCCTGAACAAATGCGTATCGGCACAGCCCCGTGTAGTCTCCACGGGAAGGAGGGCCGGTGCTACCACTAGGCAGCTGCCTAGGGCGCCCGGCCACTGGTTTTCCTACTCTCTTCTCTGCAGCAAGCAACTAAGTCTCAGCAGGCAGCCGCTGCTCCGTTCGCACATAGTGTCAGAGGCGCAGCGGCGGAGGAATGTGTCTGTGTCCCGCAACCAGAATGATTGGAAGCAAGAAAACATTTATTGGGCGCTGGTGAGGCTGCATTTGATGGGCTCTGGTAAGGCTGCATTTGATGGGCGCAGGTGAGGCTGCATTTGATGGGCGCTGGTGAGGCTGCATTGATGGGAGCTGGTGAGGCTGCATTTGATGGGCGCTTCAATAAAAAGGTGGGGTTTATATAGGCAGGGGAAAGGGGGTGGAGTCAAATGGGAGCGGCGAAATGAGGATTCGCCTAGGGTGTCAAAAATCCTTGCACCAGCCCTGGCCGGGAGTGCGTGTGACCAGGTGACAACACAAGCACAATTGGGTCACAGGGTTGTTGCCCTCAAGAGGAAATGCCTGAACAAGGACAAGGCCTTAAAAAAAAAAAAAAAAAAGATTGGAGATGACTTTTGCCTTTAATGTGTTCATTCCTCTGTCAGATTTTAGTGATTGGATTTAAAAGGCAATTTTAATCATTTTCAGTTGCAACATACTTACATTCCTGGCTCCGTAGCTAAATATCTACAGCCACAAATCCCAGATGTACAGCATCTCACAAAAGTGAGTACACCCCTATCTCCAGGCTCGGTTCACACCGCTGCAGCCCCAAAGTCGTGTGACTTCCATGCAAATCATGACAATACAGAGCGGGACGCGGATTATTGAACTTACAAAACCCTCTGAAGTCGCAGCCAAAGTTGCAAAGATAAGACAAAGAAACGACCTCCTTGTGACCCTTAAAGGGTTTGTAAACGTTCACTTTTTTTTTTTTCCCCATAAAAATAACAAACCTGTTATACTTACTACCACCTGTGTAAGGGTTCTGCATAGAGTGACCCCCGATCCTCCTCTTCTGTGGTGCCCCCGCCAGCGCTCCTGGCTCCTCCCCTCCAAGTGCCCCCCCGGCGAGCCGCTTTCCATGGGGGGCACCCGTGCGGGCGCGCTTCTGAGTCCCACTGCTGCGTCCATTGACACAGACAGCAGGACTCGTCCCCCCCCCCGGTCACTGGATTTGATTGACAGCAGCGTGAGCCAATGGCGGTCTTTATTACAGGAAGTCTCACACCGCATGACGGCACAGATCTGGGAGAAGATTCTAGAAGAAGACACACGACTCTTATATTTATTATTTCCTGGAGTTCAGCTTTAATTTATTATTACAATGATTGTAGTAAAATACATTTTTTAAATCCAGATCTCTTCTTTGCACTGAGAACCCAATACAGAAAGTCGGGGTCACCCCAGAATCGGACTCAGATTTCGGGGTGAGTCAGGAAGACGGAGTAGAAAAATCGAAGAAATAAACCCAACGCTTGCCACGTCTGTATGGCGGAAAGTTCCGGAGTGCGAATATCATCCTCTCTACTGGGGCCAGGAACAGCAAGTTTAAAAAAAAGATACTTTGGGGGAGGGGAATAGAAATCTGTGACGAAGGAGAATATGTGGGAGAAGCCTTCGATGGAAGCGGACATTCTCTGCCTCATAGCACAGTGAAGTAGAGCTGCACGATTAATTGTTAAGAACCGAGATCGCAACCCTAACGGTCTTAAAGCATTTTCCCGATTCTTTCTATGCAAAGAATTCTCTGCTCACAGCTTACAAAAAAAAAAAAAACCCGGGAAGCCTGCCAAGTATCACAACATATCTGACCCAACTATAAACATTGTAACGTTTTGTTCTTTAGATCAAAGGGATGAACTTCGGTCTGTAAATGAGGGCAGTTTAACCACTTAAAGACTAAACCTTTTTCTGACACTTTGCTGCTTACACGTTAAAATCTGTATTTTTTGCTAGAAAATTACTGAACCCCCAAACATTTTATATATATATATATATTTAGCAATATTTTATGTCACACGGTATTTGCGCAGCAGTCTATTAGATGCAATTTTTTGGGAAAAAAATACACTTTTAATCACTTTAAAAAAAAAAAAAAACTAAACAGTAAAGTTAGCCCGATTTTTTTTTTTGTATAATGTTAAAGATGTTTTGCTGCGAGAATCGTGATCTTTATTCTAAAGCAAAAAAAAAAAAATTGCGATTCTCATTTTGTCCAGAATCGTGCAGCTCTACAGTGAAGCGGAATCCATGCAGGGAGTGGAGGGGGTCAGAGAATCGATCCATTATTGAGCGTTAACCCCTTCACCACCTGAGGGCTTCAATCTCTGGCACAAAGGCAGCGCCGTCTGTCGTAGGATGAGGCGCCAAAGAGCCGGACTGGATACAGATTGGCGTTGTCAGCCCTCATTTTAGTTTTGGCGATCTTAAGCATCACGATCTGACTGTACAATTAGCTTTAAAGAGTAACTCCACCTTTATTGAGAAAGCCCCCCCCCCCCCCCTTTGGGTGATCTCTGTACATTGCAGGGAGTAGGACACACTTTGTTGCAAATTCTGACCTTTTGTTACTGTGAAGGAAATAGCTGTTTGTTTCTCTGTGTCCCTGTGTAGAGTGAATGTGAATGGCACCTGCTTTATATTTATCAATCAGCTGCTGCACCTGCAGGGCTCTTATAAGGAAAGTGGCCGGGTCTGCATCTCTTTGGAAGTGTCTCACCAAAAATGACATTCTTGTTGCAGGGGATGCCCAAAATCTGACTTGTATCTTAGTGCGGACCTCAGACACAAGCAGGAAGAGACATTTCAGGGTGGGGGTTGGGCTCCAGTCCATATACCATCTATGTACAGAGCGGCGCCAGGCAGCCATATTGCATTTTACAGAAAATTTCAGCTCTTCAGATTGAAAAGTAATTTCTAAGCACATTCTTGTGACGCAATAATATATGAAAATATATATATATATATATATATACACACACACACACTTTTTTTTTTTTTTTTTGCCATTTGTTTTGTCCAAGAAAGTGGAGTTACCCTTTAACTACATGCTGACCAGCCGCTGCAGTTTTACTGTGGCAGAATGGCACGGGTGGGCGAAACCACGTTATGTTACGTCGCTTCGCCCTGTGGCCACTAGGGGCGCCCGCTGCTCGCCCCCCGGAGCCGATGCGATGACCGCCGGACTCCCGCAATTGCTTGTGACACACCGAGATCCCAGGTCTCTGAGGGGAGAAGAGACCGATCATGTGTTCATACAAAGTATGAACAGCGATCTGTCATCTCTCTTAGAACAGTCCCCTCCCCCCCTTCAGTTAGAACACAGAGAGGGAACACAATTAACCCCTTGATCTCCACCCTAGTGTTAACCCCTTCCCTGCCAGTGACATTTTTACAGTAATCAGTGCATTTTTATAGCACTGATCGCTGTATAAATGACAATAGCCCCAAAAATGTGTCAAAAGTGTCCGATGTGTCCGCCGCATTGTTGCAGTCCCGATTAAAAAAACGCAGATCGCCGCCATTACTAGTAAAAGAAAAAAAAAAAAAAATAATAATAAAAATGCCATAAATCTATCCCCTATTTTGTAGATGCTATAACTTTTGCGCAAACCAATCAATATACGCTTATTGCGATTTTTATTACCAAAAATATGTAGAAGAATTCATATCGGCCAAAACGGAGAAAAAAAATTTACTTTAAAAAAAACAAAAAAAAAATGGGGATATTTATTATAGCAAAAAGTACAAAATATTGTGTTTTTTTCAAAATTGTCGCTATTTTTTTGTTTATAGCGCAAAAAAAAAACAAAAAACGCAGAGGTGATCAAATACCACCAAAAGAAAGCTCTATTTGTGGGAAAAAAAGGAGGTCAATTTTGTTTGGGTGCAATGTCGCACGACCGCGCAATTGTCAGCTAAAGTGACGCAGTGCCGAATCGCAGAAAATGGCCTTGTCATTCAGCAGCCAAATCTTCCGGGGCTGAAGTGGTTAAATGAACCTGGTCACTGGCACCGGAGAGGGGTGCACACCATTGTAAGCAATTCTATGTGTCATCTTCTGACCAGTGACACCCCCCCCCCCGACAGGTACCGGGGGACACACACAGTGACCCTGACATGATCCTGACCTCGCCATGGGAGGCGATAAAGGAAGACGCTCCCCGATTCTGGCTTCAGGCTCCTCATCCCCCCATGACAGGTCCTCTTTGGGCTGGACGCACACACGGCCTAGTTTTTTTTTTTGCTCTAACGATCACTGATCCGGAATGAATGACTGCTGATTGCTACCCTCAGGGAAACAATTGTAGCGAGTATGAGAACAATGCTCCGAATTTACAATGACAGAGATCATAGAAGACCAAAGAGAAACAATGTAGCAGAATGATGGAGAACCGACCGCCAATAAATAACCCAATGGACGGGCGTCAGATCCAAAATAACGACTTATCATAACACCAGAAACAAAAAGGATAAGAGAATAAGAGCCCAATAAACGAGAGTTCAGGTCCAATAAATAAAAGGCAATGAATCGTTTGAACATCAGATCCAGCAGAATAATTCTTAAGGAAACAGCAGAATATGAACGGGGGAGGGGAAGATGTAGAAACACAAACCGGTTCTATCGCAGACAATGGGGGAGGATTGAAGGTGAATAGATTGCGCAATCTGCAAGTGCTGAACTCATTTTCCAGAGCTTAGCAAATGTGGTAAAGCTCTGCAGCCAATCATGTGCAAGCAAAACTAAATGTTTATTTATTTATTTTTTACTTACACCTGATTGGGTATTCTTTACAAAGTGATCTTTTACCACATTGACTAAGCTCTGCGGAAAATGAGTGCAACTGCACTGGCAGAGTGTCTATTTCCTTCAGTAACCCCCCCCCCCCCATGTCCCTGTATATTGGGTCACTTACGGGATGATTTTGGGTCCATTCCCCCTCCCCCCATGTCCCTGTACATTGGATCACTTACGGGATGATTTCGGGTCCATTCCCCCCCCCCATGTCCCTGTACATTGGGTCACTTATGGGATGATTTCGGGTCCATTCCCCCTCCCCCCATGTCCCTGTACATTGGGTCACTTATGGGATGATTTCGGGTCCATTCCCCCTCCCCCCATGTCCCTGTACATTGGGTCACTTACGGGATGATTTCGGGTCCATTCCCCCCCCCCATGTCCCTGTACATTGGGTCACTTATGGGATGATTTCGGGTCCATTCCCCCTCCCCCCATGTCCCTGTACATTGGGTCACTTATGGGATGATTTCGGGTCCATCCCCCCCCCCATGTCCCTCTACATTGGGTCACTTACGGGATGATTTCGGGTCCATCCCCCCCCATGTCCCTGTACATTGGGTCACTTATAGGATGATTTCGGGTCCATCCCCCCCCCATGTCCCTGTACATTGGGTCACTTATGGGATGATTTCGGGTCCATTTCCCCTCCCCCCATGTCCCTGTACATTGGGTCACTTACGGGATGATTTCAGGTCCACCCCCCCCCATGTCCCTCTACATTGGGTCACTTACGGGATGATTTCGGGTCCATTCCCCCCCCCCATGTCCCTGTACATTGGGTCACTTATGGGATTATTTCGGGTCCATTTCCCCTCCCCCCATGTCCCTGTACATTGGGTCACTTACGGGATGATTTCAGGTCCATTCCCCCTCCCCCCATGTCCCTGTACATTGGGTCACTTACGGGATGATTTCAGGTCCATCCCTCCCTCCCCATGTCCCTGTACATTGGGTCACTTACGGGATGATTTCAGGTCCATCCCTCCCTCCCCATGTCCCTGTACATTGGGTCACTTACGGGATGATTTCGGGTCCATTCCCCCCCCCATGTCCCTGTACATTGGGTCACTTATGGGATGATTTCGGGTCCATTTCCCCTCCCCCCATGTCCCTGTACATTGGGTCACTTATGGGATGATTTCAGGTCCATTCCCCCCCCCCCATGTCCCTGTACATTGGGTCACTTACGGGATGATTTCAGGTCCATCCCCCCCCCCCCCATGTCCCTGTACATTGGGTCACTTATGGGATGATTTCGGGTCCATTTCCCCTCCCCCCATGTCCCTGTACATTGGGTCACTTACGGGATGATTTCAGGTCCATCCCCCCCTCCCCATGTCCCTGTACATTGGGTCACTTACGGGATGATTTCAGGTCCACCCCCCCCCTTGTCCCTGTACATTGGGTCACTTACGGGATGATTTCGGGTCCATTCCCCCTCCCCCCATGTCCCTGTACATTGGGTCACTTATGGGATGATTTCAGGTCCATCCCCCCCCCCATGTCCCTGTACATTGGATCACTTACGGGATGATTTCGGGTCCATTCCCCCCCCCCATGTCCCTGTACATTGGGTCACTTATGGGATGATTTCGGGTCCATTCCCCCTCCCCCCATGTCCCTGTACATTGGGTCACTTATGGGATGATTTCGGGTCCATTCCTCCTCCCCCCATGTCCCTGTACATTGGGTCACTTACGGGATGATTTCGGGTCCATTCCCCCCCCCCATGTCCCTGTACATTGGGTCACTTATGGGATGATTTCGGGTCCATTCCCCCTCCCCCCATGTCCCTGTACATTGGGTCACTTATGGGATGATTTCGGGTCCATCCCCCCCCCCCATGTCCCTCTACATTGGGTCACTTACGGGATGATTTCGGGTCCATCCCCCCCCCATGTCCCTGTACATTGGGTCACTTATAGGATGATTTCGGGTCCATTCCCCCCCATGTCCCTGTACATTGGGTCACTTATGGGATGATTTCGGGTCCATTTCCCCTCCCCCCATGTCCCTGTACATTGGGTCACTTACGGGATGATTTCAGGTCCACCCCCCCCCCATGTCCCTCTACATTGGGTCACTTACGGGATGATTTCGGGTCCATTCCCCCCCCCCCATGTCCCTGTACATTGGGTCACTTATGGGATGATTTCGGGTCCATTTCCCCTCCCCCCATGTCCCTGTACATTGGGTCACTTACGGGATGATTTCAGGTCCATTCCCCCTCCCCCCATGTCCCTGTACATTGGGTCACTTACGGGATGATTTCAGGTCCATCCCCCCCTCCCCATGTCCCTGTACATTGGGTCACTTACGGGATGATTTCAGGTCCACCCCCCCCCCCATGTCCCTGTACATTGGGTCACTTACGGGATGATTTCGGGTCCATTCCCCCCCCCCCATGTCCCTGTACATTGGGTCACTTATGGGATGATTTCGGGTCCATTCCCCCCCCCCCATGTCCCTGTACATTGGGTCACTTATGGGATGATTTCGGGTCCATTTCCCCTCCCCCCATGTCCCTGTACATTGGGTCACTTACGGGATGATTTCAGGTCCATCCCCCCCTCCCCATGTCCCTGTACATTGGGTCACTTACGGGATGATTTCGGGTCCATTCCCCCTCCCCCCATGTCCCTGTACATTGGGTCACTTATGGGATGATTTCAGGTCCATCCCCCCCCCCCCATGTCCCTGTACATTGGGTCACTTATGGGATGATTTCAGGTCCATCCCCCCCCCCCCCCATGTCCCTGTACATTGGGCCACTTATGGGATGATTTCGGGTCCATTTCCCCTCCCCCCATGTCCCTGTACATTGGGTCACTTACGGGATGATTTCAGGTCCATTCCCCCCCCCCCCCCATGTCCCTGTACATTGGGTCACTTACGGGATGATTTCAGGTCCATCCCCCCCCATGTCCCTGTACATTGGGTCACTTATGGGATGATTTCGGGTCCATCCCCCCCCATGTCCCTGTACATTGGGTCCATGGTCTGTCTGATCCTCCCCCCACCCCGGTCTGTGCAGCTTTCTCTAAGTAGCGGCATTAAAAAAAACTATGGTTTGCCCACATTAGAGATCTGATTTTTGGAGGACAGAAGAAGTCTTCCATCGAAGGTGGGATAGGTTTGTTTGTTCGGTGGAGTAGGATTTCCATCCATCGATCTCTGGAAGTTTAACCAATATGGCGGCTATAAATAAGAGTCAACATTTTCCAGGCAAACCTTTCTATCCCCCATATTGTCTCCATATCTGATCTTCCTGCCCATTTCCTGGAGCTCATCATATCAGGTCCCATCAGTAGGCGGACATGAGGAGTATTCAGGGAAAGAACATTTTTGGTCAGTGTGGCAACAATTTTCCTTATTCCTTCTCTCTTCCTCTTTTTTTTAGAGCCTTTATCAGATTTGTCCCCCCCCCCCCCCAATCACCCGAATTGGATGGTTTTCAGTCTCCTCCATTGGTGGGACATCTCCCCTTCTTGGGACCCTTCATTATGTTCTACTTCATTGTTTTTGTCTTTATATAAAATCCTAAAATAGTGTAAGAAATTTCTGTCTGAATTACTTTGTGAACATTAGAAGGTTACTTCTACTGGAACGCCGTAATGTGAATGCGCTACTCTATGCGGCACGGAATTGCTGTTAAGATACTTTGGGACTTTGTATCATATAGATTATTAGTATTGAGCCTCGTGATAACAATCTGGATTCACAGCGGTTTATTTTTTTTTAATTACTAAAAAAAAATTATATAGAGGATTGTGCAAGTAAATAAATGCAGCAGTGTTAGTCTGAGAAATGGGTGAGATTAAAAAAAAAAAATGGGTGAGATTAAAAAAAAAACAAATAAAAAAAAAAAGAAGATATATATATATATATATATGTATATATATGTATATATATATATATATATATATATATATTTTTTATGGAGTGTTGCTGCAGTGTTAGTCTGATGAAGGGGTAAGAATTTTTTTTTAAATATATATATTTAGGAGTGTGTGTATAAATTTTATATATCTTACCCCTTCCTCAGACTAACATGGTTGCATTCACTTACTTGCACATTCATATATATAAAACTTATATATTTTTTTTTTTACCTGTTTTCTAAATTTATATATATATATATATATATATATATATATATATATATATATATATATATATATATATATATATATATATATATATATATATATATATATATATATATACACACACACACAGTACATGCAGTAGTATTAGTCTGAGGAAGGGGCGGGGTCCACTTCAGGGTCCCCAGGACACGCCTACTCATGCACATTGTTAATGAAGAGTCAGTCGTCATTTATCCAAATTTCTGTTTCCCCTTCTCGGGATTGGCTGAATCTGAAAGGTGTCTCCGATGTTCTTCTGCTGGATCTGATGTGCAGCTTACTTACTTCCCAGTTCATCCATTTATTCAATCTCAGCACTCTATTGGTTGATCTAAAGCGGGGATCTGCAATTATCGGACCTCCAGCTGTTGCAAAACTACAAGTCCCATCATGCCTCTGCCTCTGGGTGTCAGGCTTGTGGCTGTCAGAGTCTTGCTATGCCTCATGGGAGTTGTAGTTCTGCAACAGCTGGAGGTCCTCTAATTGCAGATCCCTGATCTAGAGGGATTTGGGTCTTTTGACAACCTATAAAACTTTCATTATTTTGCAACATTGTTTCTCTTTGGACTTCTCTTCCTATGATCCCCGGAGAGCTCAGATCTGTCATTCTAAAGGTCTTTCTATTTTCTAGGGATGGTCGGATTTTCCTTCCATGGAGGTATCGGCAGTATTCTCTATTCTCACACTTCCTTGTCTGGTCTCCACCTCCATTTTTATGAATGCTCCGCGCCGGCAATGATGATTACAGCAGAAATCACCGCTGTCCGCGTGCACCAGAGCCCGCCAGCTGTTCAGGAACTAGAAGTTGCTGAGACTTGTAGTTCCTCAGCAGGCAGAAGGCACTGGATAGCAAACGTACTTTTTTTTTTTCTGTACATAAAAAAAACAAAATCACCTTATTGCAGCCGTTGTCCTGAAGTAAAAAAAATGCAGAGAATGAATGCGGATTCTCCATCATTATTTCATTTTGTATCATTTACTGTTAAAAAAAAGTGTCACTTCATCAGCCAGAAAGTTCAGAAGATACACGAGGAATCGAGAACTCCTCCCCTCCCCCGAATCGGCCGCCGCCCGCTCCGCTATGGTACGCCGGGACCTAAATTATAATCTAGATAAAAAATATAAAACTAGAGCTCTATAAATGGCACTTGTGTCTAATCTCTGGGTTGTGCTATGAAGATCAGTGCGGCCTCTTCTCAAATCGGCCATTTTACACGTTTTCAATCCCCCCCCCCCAAAGGATTCTGGGATCGGCGAGCCCCTTTCAGCCAGTCAATGTGCACAAAGCTGGAGGTGACTCCGCCCCCTCTCCTCCCCCCCCCACCCCCCCCACATTGTACCGTATCCAACAGGAAGTCCACAAAACGGCGCCTGTCAGCTGTGCGCGGTGCCGCCGCCGCCGCCCAGTATAAAGTCTTTAAATGTGCAAATAAGCCCAACGTGACCATCCCCCGCCCGCCTCCTCCGCCAGGACGTTACACAGTTCTCTGGCGATAAAACGCCCATCTGGGTGTGGCCCCTCTCAGTAATTGTCGCTGTAGCCATTGGAGGTTCCGTTGTAGGACTTTCCCATCATGCTGTACACCTCGTCCATGTTATGGGTGGAGATCGGCTGTCGGTAGAGGGGGTTGGACGCCTGAAGGAGGGAAATATTAAAGAAGAATTAATAGGTTGAAAAATCTGGATTAATAGAAGCAAAACAGATACATTGTTGTCACTCCTCACTTATAAGGAAGAGCTCATTAAAAATGAAATTTAGAGCTAAATATCTTTATCAGCTTCTCCAATGAAACTCTATTAAAAATGTTAAGAAAATTACTTTTTTTTTATTCTTGCTCCTCCCCTGATAGAAGCCCGATTTGTGGGGGTGTCCCCCTGTTTAGCCCCCTCTGTCCTTTTATTGGTTGCTAAGACAAAAGGTGGCAGAGCCACAAAGGGCCATTGGTTTTTAGAATGCAGATAGGCTGCACGGCATGATTGGTTGCTAGGATGCAGGTGGTCAGGTTGTACAGCTTCACGGGTTTTTAGACTGCAAGTGGTCAGGCCCCACAGCATTTCTGGTTGCTAGGATGCAGGCAGCAGGAGCAAACAGCGTTATTGGTTACTATGGTCCAGGCAGCTGGGCAGCCCGCGCTATGGGAATGCATGTAACCGTGTGACCCAGCTGCCTCCTAGCAACTAATGATTCTGTGGTGCCCGACCACCTGCATCCTAGCAACCAATCCTGCTGTGCAGCCTGACTACGTGCATTCCAAAAACCCGTTCAACAAGTTCATTTTTTTCCTCATTAATGTACACACAGCACCCCATATTGTACACACATCGCCCCATATTGTACACACAGCCCCCCATATTGTACACACATCGCCCCATATTGTACACACAGCTCCCCATATTGTACACACAGCGCCCCATATTGTACACACAGCACCCCATATTGTACACACAGCACCCCATATTGTACACACAGCACCCCATATTGTACACACAGCACCCCATATTGTACACACAGCACCCCATATTGTACACACAGCACCCCGTATTGTACACACAGCACCTCATATTGACAGAAAAACACAGAATTGTTGACATTTTTGCAGATTTGTTAAAAAAGAAAAACTGAAATCTCACATGGTCCTAAGTATTCAGACCCTTTGCTCAGTATTTAGTAGAAGCCCATTTTGATGAGTCTTTTTGGGAAAGATGCAACAAGTTTTTCACACCTGGATTTGGGGATCCTCTGCCATTCCTCCTTGCAGATCCTCTCCTGTTCTGTCAGGGGGGATGGTAAACGTTGGTGGACGGCCATTTTTAGGTCTCTCCAGAGATGCTCAATTGGGTTTAAGTCAGAGCTCTGGCTGGGCCATTCAAGAACCGTCACGGAGTTGTTGTGAAGCCACTCCTTCGTTATTTTAGCTGTGTGCTTAGGGTCATTGTCTTGTTGGAAGGTAAACCTTCGGCCCAGTCTGAGGTCCTGAGCACTCTGGAGAAGGTTTTCGTCCAGGATATCCCTGTACTTGGCCGCATTCATCTTTCCCTCGATTGCAACCAGTCGTCCTGTTCCTGCAGCTGAAAAACACTCCCACAGCATGATGCTGCCACCACCATGCTTCACTGTTGGGACTGTATTGGACAGGTGATGAGCAGTGCCTGGTTTTCTCCACACATACCGCTTAGAATTAAGGCCAAAAAGTTCTATCTTGGTCTCATCAGACCAGAGAATCTTATTTCTCACCATCTTGGAGTCCTTCAGGTGTTTTTTAGCAAACTCCATGTGGGCTTTCATGTGTCTTGCACTGAGGAGAGGCTTCCGTCGAGCCACTCTGCCATAAAGCTCCGACTGGTGGAGGGCTGCAGTGATGGTTGACTTTCTACAACTTTCTCCCATCTCCCGACTGCATCTCTGGAGCTCAGCCACAGTGATCTTTGGGCTCTTCTTTACCTCCCTCACCAAGGCTCTTCTCCTCCGATAGCTCAGTTTGGCCGGACAGCCAGCTCTAGGTTCTGGTCGTCCCAAACGTCTTCCATTTAAGGATTATGGAGGCCACTGTGCTCTTAGGAACCTTAAGTGCAGCAGAACATTTTTTTGTAACCTTGGCCAGATCTGTGCCTTGCCACAATTCTGTCTCTGAGCTCTTCAGGCAGTTCCTTTGACCTCATGATTCTCATTTGCTCTGACATGCACTGTGAGCTGTAAGGTCTTATATAGACAGGTGTGTGGCTTTCCTAATCAAGTCCAATCAGTATAATGAAACACAGCTGGACTCAAATGAAGGTGTAGAACCATCTCAAGGATGATCACAAGAAATGGACAGCACCTGAGTTATATATATGAGTGTCACAGCAAAGGGTCTGAATACTTAGGACCATGTGATATTTCAGTTTTTCTTTTTTAATATATCTGCAAAAATGTCAACAATTCTGTGTTTTTCTGTCAATATGGGGTGCTGTGTGTACAATATGGGGTGCTGTGTGTACAATATGGGGGGCTGTGTGTACAATATGGGGGGCTGTGTGTACAATATGAGGTGCTGTGTGTACAATATGGGGTGCTGTGTGTACAATATGGGGCGCTGTGTGTACAATATGGGGTGCTGTGTGTACAATATGGGGTGCTGTGTATACAATATGAGGTGCTGTGTGTACAATATGGGGGGCTGTGTGTACAATATGGGGGGCTGTGTGTACAATATGGGGGGCTGTGTGTTCAATATGGGGTGCTGTGTGTACAATATGGGGTGCTGTGTGGACAATATGGGGGGCTGTGTGGACAATATGGGGGGCTGTGTGTTCAATATGGGGTGCTGTGTGTACAATATGAGGTGCTGTGTGTACAATATGGGGTACTGTGTGGACAATATGGGGGGCTGTGTGTACAATATGGGGTGCTGTGTGTACAATATGGGGGGCTGTGTGGACAATATGGGGGGCTGTGTGTACAATATGGGGGGCTGTGTGTTCAATATGGGGTGCTGTGTGTACAATATGAGGTGCTGTGTGTACAATATGGGGCGCTGTGTGTACAATATGGGGGGCTGTGTGTACAATATGGGGGGCTGTGTGTACAATATGGAGTGCTGTGTGTACAATATGGGGGGCTGTGTGTACAATATGGGGTGCTGTGTGTACAATATGGGGGGCTGTGTGTACAATATGAGGTGCTGTGTGTACAATATGGAGTGCTGTGTGTACAATATGGGGGGCTGTGTGTACAATATGGGGTGCTGTGTGTACAATATGGGGGGCTGTGTGTACAATATGGGGTGCTGTGTGTACATTGAGGAAAAAAATGAACTTACATGATTTTAGCAAATGGCTGCAATATAACAAAGAGTGAAAAATGTAAGGGGGTCTGAATACTTTCCGTCCTCACTGTATACTTCAATGCATTGATTTGAAGGGTCAACAGGCTTTGAAAAGATTAATTCTTCCCTTAATAATATTACACTTGAAGGGCGGGGGGTGGGGGGATGGGAAGGGATCGAAAGACACACCCGCAGGACTCACCATTTCATACTTGGCTCGTGATCGCTCGCTCTGAAAGCGTGAAAACTCGCGCCGATCGTGAATGGTGACGAGAAGCTTCCAGACGGCCAGAAGGACGAGTCCAACTAGTAATATACTTCCCACCACCGCCAGGAGGACGGTCAGGGCGTCGGGGGCCCCCCCACACTCTGCAGAGGAGAAAACACAAAATTTATAGTTCCGGGGGGGACCTCATCTGAATGTAGCAAATCACACAGCATGCAGGAAGACCAAAGGAAATGTATTGTTACATTTGTAAGGATGTTAGAGTGCTGCTTTAAGATATATTAAATAGAAGAAATGCATTTTTCTTTCTTATGCAGAAAATTAGAAGATGATTTGTGAGCTCTGTACTAGAACAGGATGTACGGGTCGGTTAGCTTGAGATTTAGCAATATACGAAGTGATAAAACAATGGTCACATGTCTGGAACAATTGGCAGATTGCCGAGCATACGTGGTCACATATATATAAACTTATATTTAGATATAGCATGAGGGATATCTCTAGGCAGAATATGCAATTTATGACGTTTTATGCTTCAATCTCATTGGCTGATAATAAGAGGGAGGTTTTTCTCTTTCCGTAAGTGTATAAGATATATGCAAACCCAGTAAACCATTGTAATTTTGATTCACCATCCCGTGTGTGTGTCTTGATTACCCGATCGATCAGAGAGTTCTATCCATACACCCATTAGGTCCAACCCGGGTTCAAAGGAGATATAGGGGCGACTTAACAACATTGTTACATTACTCTGGACGTTAACACATTACTTTAAAGGGACTAAAAATATATATATATGTATTTTTTTTAGGTTAATATTAAATAATCAGCTATATACATCAATGACTTGTTCCTTCTTTAATGGCTCCACCTGAGATGTCAGTCAGACAAAGAAAGTCTCAAAGCAGCCAGCTTCTGCTGTGCTTTCTCTTTAGCCAGCCCATAGTGCTCCAGGAACCCTTTGTCCTTTTATCAAATGTGTATTTGAAAAATAAAAATCTTATACATAAAGTTAAAAAAAAAGAAAAAAAAAAAGTTTTAACACCCCCTTCCCATTGTGTACAGATGGGGCATTAGTAGTAATTCCATCAGAGAAAAAGAGAGAGAGACGAACAGAAGGCAAAAAGCTTCTGCTGTGTAATCCCCTCAGAACAAACAAAATGTTTTGTGAATCCTGTGCAATAAGTATACTAAGTATAAATTATTTGTAACAAATATCAATAATTGATAAAAAAATTATAAATGAAAAAAAAAAAAAACTATAATTTTCCTTTTTTGCTTCTACTGGGCAGCTCTGTTTTTTACCGTAGTGCCAATGAGAGAACAAATCTCTAGTAACGGGAAATACAATAATCAGAATTTACTGGATCCACATCCAAACATGAAGGAAAACGGCGCCATTATACTGACCCGGCTCCCTCAGGACACTCAGGATGGATTTGCCATTTTCCTCCTCGGAGTACATGAACCTCATAACGCACTCATTGTCCGTCTTGTAGACGCACTGGACGGCCCCCGGCTTGTCAGTCTCTGAGGATGAATGTAAAATAAGAAGAACGAATTACGGATATATTAATAGCAGAAACAGCACAATACAAGATGCATCATCCCGAGAAAATTCCTCTTCTGGACATTTATCTGCCAACAACGCAGAGACCTTCTGAGCCGCAAAGTACCCCCCCCCCCATGTGACGTCACCAACATCTACACACAGATTGTACCACAAAGGTCACCCCAGGAGACAAAAACACACAATTTGTACTCTATTGTCCTCATGAAAGGTGGAGAACCTTAAAGTAGAAGTCCAGTCCAAACCAGTACTTTCATCAATTGAGGACACCGGGCATATCGCACACCCCCATAAACACATCTAGGAAGTACACAGGGCAGATTGTAATATGCCCCGTCCTTCTGTCCCCCTCCCCCTCTCCACATGTGTCAGCAATTCACAGCTGTCAAAACGACAGCTGGGAGTATCTGTGTATATATGGGTGCTGTAGGCGCTACTGCTGTCAAAATAGGAACATGTGACACAGTGTTTATAAACATTGATCAGACGAAAGATACAAAGTAACATTGTTTATAAACATTGATCAGACAGGAGATACAAAGTAACATTGTTGATAACATTGATCAGACAGGAGATAGAAATACAAAGTAACATTGTTTATAAACATTGATCAGACAGGAGATACAAAGTAACATTGTTTATAAACATTGATCAGACAGGAGATAGAGAGATACAAAGTAACATTGTTTCTTTTGTATTTATTTAAGTTTTATTCATCTGCAGATCAAAGAAATGAGCATCGGTAGATTGACTTCTGTACAACCACAGTACCCAAA
>JBBDGP010005830.1:0-31166 GCA_037952835.1 Lithobates septentrionalis | reverse complement strand
CATCTCCTACAGGACCCCACCCTCTACCAAACACCATCTCCTACAGGACCCCATCTCTACCAAACACCATCTCCTACAGGACCCACCCTCTACCAAACACCATCTCCTACAGGACCCCATCTCTACCAAACACCATCTCCTACAGGCCCCACCCTCTACCAAACACCATCCCCTACAGGACCCCATCTCTACCAAACACCATCTCCTACAGACCCCACCCTCTACCAAACATCATCTCCTACAGGCCCACCCTCTACCAAACACCATCTCCTACAGGCTTCACCCTGTACCAAACACCATCTCCTACAGGTCCCAACCTCTGCCATTCACCATCTCCTACAGGCCTCACCCTCTACCAAACACCATCCCCTACAGGACCCCACCCTCTACCAAACACCATCCCCTACAGGACCCCACCCTCTACCAAACACCATCTCCTACAGGCCTCACCCTCTACCAAACACCATCCCCTACAGGCTCCAACTTCTACCAAACACCATCTCCTACAGGACCCCACCCTCTACCAAACACCATCTCCTACAGGACCCCACCCTCTACCAAACACCATCTCCTACAGGCCCCACCCTCTACCAAACACCATCTCCTACAGGCCCCACCCTCTACCAAACACCATCCCCTACAGGACCCACCCTCTACCAAACACCATCTCCTACAGGCCCCACCCTCTACCAAACACCATCTCCTACAGGCTACACCCTCTACCAAACACCATCTTCTACAGGAGCCCACCCTCTACCAAACACCATCTCCTACAGGACCCCACCCTCTACCAAACACCATCCCCTACAGGACCCACCCTCTACCAAACACCATCCCCTACAGGACCCCACCCTCTACCAAACACCATCTCCTACAGGACCCACCCTCTACCAAACACCATCTCCTACAGGACCCCACCCTCTACCAAACACCATCCCCTACAGGACCCCATCTCTACCAAACACCATCTCCTACAGGCCCCACCCTCTACCAAACACCATCCCCTACAGGACCCCACCCTCTACCAAACACCATCCCCTACAGGACCCCATCTCTACCAAACACCATCTCCTACAGGCTCCAACTTCTACAAAACACCATCTCCTACAGGCCTCACCCTCTACCATCCACCATCTCCTACAGGACCCCACCCTCTACCATCCACCATCTCCTACAGGATCCCACCTTCTACCAAACACCATCTCCTACAGGACCCCACCTTCTACCAAACACCATCTCCTACAGGACCCCACCCTCTACCATCCACCATCTCCTACAGGACCCCACCTTCTACCAAACACCATCTCCTACAGGACCCCACCTTCTACCAAACACCATCTCCTACAGGCTCCAACTTCTACAAAACACCATCCCCTACAGGCCTCACCCTCTACCAAACACCATCTCCTACAGGACCCACCCCTTGCACTCTGGCATATCTGGCAGGCCTCAGTCCCTGTCTGTTACCATCTAATACAGCCCCTACCCACGGCCCTCCTCCATTTCCTGCGGGCCCAACCCCCTGCTCTCTCCATCTTCTGTAGGCCCCATCCCTTGCCCTTCATCTTTTGCAGGCCCTACCCTGCATCCTACATCTCCTGCATGCCACACCCCCTGTCCTCGATCTCCTGCAGACCCCATTGCTTGTCCTCCACCATCTTCTGCAGGCCCTACACTTCGCCCTCTCCAATATGCCCCACCCCCCATCTCCTACAGGCCCCATCCACTGCCCTCCCACCATCTCCTGCAGGCTGCACCCTCTGCAACAGGCCCACCTTCTGACCCCGCCATCTCTTTCTATGCCATCCTCCATTTCTGGCAGCCCCTCTACCATCTCTCCCCACCTTCTCCAACAGCCTCAGGATTGCAGCAGACAGTATTTAAAGTGGGTGGGGGGGGGGGGGATAAATGATTATTACCGTTCCACAGGAGCTTCTCAAAGGCTTCTTTTCCCCGGCTGAGAATATCGGAGAACTTATTGTAGGCGGAGGTGTCACCCAGGAGATCCGCCATCTGACACGTCATACACACCGCTGCCAACCAGAGACCCCCACAGTACGAGCTGAGAGGGGGTGGGGGGCAAAAGGGAAGAAGAGAGGACAGGAGGAGGGTGGAGTGATGGGGAAGGGAAGAAGAGAGGGGGGGGAGGGGTGCGAGGGAAGAAAGGGGGGGGATTGGAGTGATGGGAAAGGAGGGGGAGAGACAGAGAAGAGATGGTCAGTATACATTAGCGGCCAAGAAGTGAGTAGGCAGTGCTGGGCTCTCAGATTGGAATGCCCACCATTCTCTGCAGACTCGGCCTCATGGAATTATCTGGTTACAAATGCTATTTAGAAAAATAAAGAATCTATAGAAGAATCTGAAAATGATATAAAAGATCGGTTTGTAGAAAGGTGATCATTTCCAGGGGGAGTGGCAGAGCCTCCCTTGATTGTCCCCGCCCTTACCTCGGTCCTGTCATCACCCAACCATCGTACGTCTGGTCAGCGAAGCCAGAGTTTTCAATCAGACCATCGCCATCCTGATCGAATCTCAGAGACGACTCCATGACTGCCTTATGGAGACAAATATCACAGACATATCAAGCACTGAGCCAATGACATTTCACCAACCCATCATGTGATATATACCTGGCAGATCGGCCACATGTCTCGCAGGTAGGAGGAGCTTTTGGTCAGGTGATAGTCTCGATACACTTGCAGCACAAATTTGAGATTCAGGTCCTTCCAGTCGGCAGTGTCATGGATGATGTAGGCGTTGAGTCTCTGCCACGGTTCATCATCTAGGGAACCAGGAATAAGATTAGGGAGGAGCAGAGACAGACATGGACGACACGAGAGGGAGGAGCAGAGACAGACATGGACGACACGAGAGGGAGGAGCAGAGACAGACATGGACGACACGAGAGGGAGGAGCAGAGACAGGCATGGGGGACAGGAGATGGAGGAGCAGAGACAGACATGGAGGACACGAGAGGAAGGAACAGAGATGGACATGGGGGACAGGAGAGGGAGGAACAGAGATGGACATGGGGGACAGGAGAGGGAGGAACAGAGATGGACATGGGGGACAGGAGAGGGAGGAACAGAGATGGACATGGAGGACAGAAGAGGGAGGAGTAGAGATGGACATGGAGGACAAGAGAGGGAGGAGCAGAGATGGACATGGAGGACAGGAGAGGGAGGAGTAGAGATGGACATGGAGGATAGGAGAGGGAGGAGTAGAGATGGACATGGGGGACAGGAGATGGAGGAACAGAGATGGACATGGATGACAGAAGAGGGAGGAGTAGAGATGGACATGGAGGACAGGAGAGGGAGGAGTAGAGATGGACATGGAGGACAGGAGAGGGAGGAGTAGAGATGGACATGGAGGACAAGAGAGGGAGGAGTAGAGATGGACATGGAGGACAGGAGAGGAAGAAGTAGAGATGGACATGGAGGAAGGAGAGGGAGGAGTAGAGATGGACATGGAGGACAGGAGAGGAAGGAGCAGAGATGGACATGGAGGACAGGAGAGGAAGAAGTAGAGATGGACATGCAGGACAAGAGACAGACATGAAGAACAGAAGGGAGGACAGAAAGGGAGGAGTTGGGGGTTCTCTCACCTGGGTCACCAACATCATGTGGGACCACATTTCTTGTCTTCACAGGAGCCAAAGTCCCACTCATTAAATAGCGTCTCTGCTCCAGATCCTGCTGGAGAACCGCCGCCGCTGGAGGAAAGACAAATGTTCCATGTGAGAGGATTGTTAGATTGGAAAGATCTCAGGAAACTACGATGGAAGGAAATTTACAAATAGAAAAATACAAAACAGATATATTTCAGGAACCTGTTGACTAGGAGGCAGAAGAGGATGGGGGCGAGCCATGGAGGAGAGGAAGGAAGGGCGAGCCATGGAGGAGAGGAAGGAGGGGCGAGCCATGGAGGAGAGGAAGGAGGGGCGGGCCATGGAGGAGAGGAAGGAAGGGCGAGCCATGGAGGAGAGGAAGGAGTTGTGGGTCACCTAGTGTCTGTATGTGTTATTACACATCTTACCTGCTCCAACCTGTACATATGACGTGACCTTCGCCTTTGTTGGGGGGAAAAAAGCAGATCAACCCCCCCCCCCCAGGGGAGGGGGGGGAGACACTCACCCATATCATACTGCAGACTGAGCTCCAACTGCGGCCACAGCATGACGAGTGCAAACGAGGCGTAGAAGTGTACGTCGTATGTGTTATACATCCGATACTCCTGACCTGCCAGAGAAAGGACCAGACATTACATTGGGGTGCCTGTACAGAGAGAACCATTACTTTGTCCTCTCCCCCTGTATATAATGGTGACTTCCTGTCCTGTGTCCCCTCCCCCCTGTATATAATGGTGACTTCCTGTCCTGTGTCCCCTCCCCGCTGTATATAATGGTGCCTTCCTGTCCTGTGTCCCCTCCCCCCTGTATATAATGGTGACTTCCTGTCCTGTGTCCCCTCCCCCCTGTATAAAATGGTGACTTCCTGTCCTGTGTCCCCTCCCCCTGTATATAATGGTGACCTCCTGTCCTGTGTCCCCCCCCTGTATATAATGGTGACTTCCTGTTCCGTGTCCCCTCCCCCTGTATATAATGGTGACTTCCTGTCCTGTGTCCCCTCCCCTCTGTATATAATGGTGACTCCCTGTCCTGTGTCCCCTCCCCCCTGTATATAATGGTGACCTCCTGTCCTGTGTCCCCCCCCCTGTATATAATGGTGACTTCCTGTTCCGTGTCCCCTCCCCCTGTATATAATGGTGACTTCCTGTCCTGTGTCCCCTCCCCTCTGTATATAATGGTGACTCCCTGTCTACTCCTGAAGTGGGAACACCCCAAGGTGGGTGGGGACAGAAGCAGAAGTATAGATAGATGAGAGCTGGTAACTCCTCCCATACATGATCCCTATACTGCCCTCTTCAGGGGGTGATGTCCATACACTGGTTGTTGGGTGGATATTATAGGTGACATAGGGGGGGGGGGGGGGTTAGCGGTACGCACCCTCCAGGTAGGCGAAGCGCCCGTACTCCTCCAGGAGACTTTTCATGCCGGGGATCTCCTTCTCTCCAATCTTCATCAGATCGTCGTCCTCGGAGCTGTCAGCCGGGACCTCCAGCCACACCGTCCCGCCGTCCGCCATGAAATACAGTTCATTGAACAACGCCGACTTGTACCAGGATGGGAGCCGCCTATGAGGGGCAGAAGAAGGGGGCATGAGGTGGGGGAAGGATTCATATTCCAGAATGGGGGAGGCTGTGAGGAAGAAGACCTGAATGTGACCTTCCTTTATTCATATGTAATAATCTCCACTCTGGTGACACCACATGGGACACAGAATCTACCCCTTCCCAGATACTGGTCACCCTGGAGATCTGTACCTACCACTGGACCTATAGATGGAGTGCCTCCGCTGGACTTATAGATGGAACGCCTCCACTGGACCTATAAATGGAGACACCACTGGACCTATAGATGGAGCACCTCCACTGGTCCTATAGATGGTGCCACCACCACTGGACCTATAAATGGAGACACCACCACTGGTCCTATAGATGGAGCGCCTCCACTGGTCCTATAGATGGAGCGCCTCCGCTGGACTTATAGATGGAACGCCTCCACTGGACCTATAAATGGAGACACCACCACTGGACCTATAGATGGAGACACCACTGGACCTATAGATGGAGACACCACCACTGGACCTATAGATGGAGCCACCACTGGACCTATAGATGGAGCCACCACTGGACCTACAGACGGAGCACCTCCACTGGACCTATAGATAGAGACACCACCACTGGTCCTGTAGATGGAGCACCTCCACTGGTCCTATAGACAGAGCGCCTCCACTGGTCCTAAAGACGGAGCGCCTCCACTGGACCTATAGATGGAGCGCCACCACTGGAGCTATAGATGGAGCCACCACCACTGAACCTATAGATGGAGCGCCTCCACTGGACCTATAGATGGAGCCACCACCACTGGACCTATAGATGGAGCCACCACCATTGGACCTATAGATGGAGCGCCTCCACTGGACCTATAGATGGAGCCACCACCACTGGACCTATAGATGGAGCCACCACCACTGGACCTATAGATGGTGCCACCATCACTGGACCTATAGATGGAGCGCCTCCACTGGACCTATAGATGGAGCCACCACCACTGGACCTATAGATGGAGCCACCACCACTGGACCTATAGATGGTGCCACCACCACTGGACCTATAGATGGAGCGCCTCCACTGGACCTATAGATGGAGCCACCACCACTGGACCTATAGATGGAGACACCACCACTGGACCTATAGATGGAGGCACCTCCATTGGTCCTGTAGATGGAGCACCACCACTGGACCTATAGATGGAGCACCTCCACTGGTCCTATAGACAGAGCGCCTCCACTGGTCCTAAAGACGGAGCGCCTCCACTGCACCTATAGATGGAGCGCCACCACTGGACCTATAGATGGAGCCACCACCACTGGACCTATAGATGGAACCACCACTACTGGACCTATAGATGGTGCCACCACCACTGGACCTATAGATGGTGCCACCACCACTGGACCTATAGATGGAGCGCCTCCACTGGACCTATAGATGGAGTCACCACCACTGGACCTATAGATGGAGACACCACCACTGGTCCTGTAGATGGAGCACCTCCACTGGTCCTGTAGATGGAGCACCACCACTGGACCTATAGATGGAGACACCACCACTGGACCTATAGACGGAGCCACCACTGGACCTATAGACGGAGCACCTCCACTGGACCTATAGATGGAGACACCACCACTGGTCCTGTAGATGGAGCACCTCCACTGGTCCTGTAGACAGAGCGCCTCCACTGGTCCTAACGACGGAGCGCCTCCACTGGACCTATAGATGGAGCGCCACCACTGGACCTATAGATGGAGCCACCACCACTGAACCTATAGATGGAGCGCCTCCACTGGACCTATAGATGGAGCCACCACCACTGGATCTATAGATGGAGCCACCACCACTGGACCTATAGATGGTGCCACCACCACTGGACCTATAGATGGAGTGCCTCCACTGGACCTATAGATGGAGCCACCACCACTGGACCTATAGATGGAGACACCACCACTGAACCTATAGATGGAGCGCCTCCACTGGACCTATAGATGGAGACACCACCACTGAACCTATAGATGGAGTGCCTCCACTGGACCTATAGATGGAGCCACCACCACTGGACCTATAGATGGAGACACCACCACTGAACCTATAGATGGAGCGCCTCCACTGGACCTATGGATGGAGCCACCACCACTGGACCTATAGATGGTGCCACCACCACTGGACCTATAGATGGAGCGCCTCCACTGGACCTATAGATGGAGCCACCACCACTGGACCTATAGATGGAGACACCACCACTGGACCTATAGATGGAGGCACCACCACTGGTCCTGTAGATGGAGCACCTCCATTGGTCCTGTAGATGGAGCACCACCACTGGACCTATAGATGGAGCACCTCCACTGGTCCTATAGACAGAGCGCCTCCACTGGTCCTAAAGACGGAGCGCCTCCACTGCACCTATAGATGGAGCGCCACCACTGGACCTATAGATGGTGCCACCACCACTGGACCTATAGATGGTGCCACCACCACTGGACCTATAGATGGAGCGCCTCCACTGGACCTATAGATGGAGTCACCACCACTGGACCTATAGATGGAGACACCACCACTGGTCCTGTAGATGGAGCACCTCCACTGGTCCTGTAGATGGAGCACCACCACTGGACCTATAGATGGAGACACCGCCACTGGACCTATAGATGGAGCCACCACTGGACCTATAGATGGAGACACCACCACTGGTGCTGTAGACAGAGCGCCTCCACTGGTCCTATAGACGGAGCGCCTCCACTGGACCTATAGATGGAGCGCCACCACTGGACCTATAGATGGAGCGCCACCACTGGACCTATAGATGGAGCCACCACCATTGAACCTATAGATGGAGTGCCTCCACTGGACCTATAGATGGAGCCACCACCACTGGATCTATAGATGGAGCCACCACCATTGGACCTATAGATGGTGCCACCACCACTGGACCTATAGATGATGCCACCACCACTGGACCTATAGATGGAGCGCCTCCACTGGACCTATAGATGGAACCACCACCACTCGACCTATAGATGGAGACACCACCACTCGACCTATAGATGGAGCGCCTCCACTGGACCTATAGATGGTGCCACCCCCACTGGACCTATAGATGGAGCCACCACCACTGGACCTATAGATGGAGGCACCACCACTGGACCTATAGATGGAGGCACCACCACTGGTCCTGTAGATGGAGCACCTCCATTGGTCCTGTAGATGGAGCACCACCACTGGACCTATAGATGGAGCACCTCCATTGGTCCTATAGACAGAGCGCCTCCACTGGTCCTAAAGACGGAGTGCCTCCACTGCACCTATAGATGGAGCGCCACCACTGGACCTATAGATGGAGCCACCACCACTGGACCTATAGATGGAACCACCACTAGTGGACCTATAGATGGAGGCACCACCACTGGTCCTGTAGATGGAGGCACCACCACTGGTCCTGTAGATGGAGCACCTCCATTGGTCCTGTAGATGGAGCACCACCACTGGACCTATAGATGGAGCACCTCCACTGGTCCTATAGACAGAGCGCCTCCACTGGTCCTAAAGACGGAGCGCCTCCACTGCACCTATAGATAGAGCGCCACCACTGGACCTATAGATGGAGCCACCACCACTCGACCTATAGATGGAGACACCACCACTCGACCTATAGATGGAGCGCCTCCACTGGACCTATAGATGGAGCCACCACCACTGGACCTATAGATGGAGCCACCACCACTGGACCTATAGATGGTGCCACCACCACTGGACCTATAGATGGAGCCACCACCACTGGACCTATAGATGGAGCCACCACCACTGGACCTATAGATGGAGGCACCACCACTGGACCTATAGATGGAGGCACCACCACTGGTCCTGTAGATGGAGCACCTCCATTGGTCCTGTAGATGGAGCACCACCACTGGACCTATAGATGGAGCACCTCCATTGGTCCTATAGACAGAGCGCCTCCACTGGTCCTAAAGACGGAGTGCCTCCACTGCACCTATAGATGGAGCGCCACCACTGGACCTATAGATGGAGCCACCACCACTGGACCTATAGATGGAACCACCACTAGTGGACCTATAGATGGAGGCACCACCACTGGTCCTGTAGATGGAGGCACCACCACTGGTCCTCTAGATGGAGCACCTCCATTGGTCCTGTAGATGGAGCACCACCACTGGACCTATAGATGGAGCACCTCCACTGGTCCTATAGACAGAGCGCCTCCACTGGTCCTAAAGACGGAGTGCCTCCACTGCACCTATAGATGGAGCGCCACCACTGGACCTATAGATGGAGCCACCACCACTGGACCTATAGATGGAACCACCACTAGTGGACCTATAGATGGAGGCACCACCACTGGTCCTGTAGATGGAGGCACCACCACTGGTCCTGTAGATGGAGCACCTCCATTGGTCCTGTAGATGGAGCACCTCCATTGGTCCTGTAGATGGAGCACCACCACTGGACCTATAGATGGAGCACCTCCACTGGTCCTATAGACAGAGCGCCTCCACTGGTCCTAAAGACGGAGCGCCTCCACTGCACCTATAGATGGAGCGCCACCACTGGACCTATAGATGGAGCCACCACCACTCGACCTATAGATGGAGACACCACCACTCGACCTATAGATGGAGCGCCTCCACTGGACCTATAGATGGAGCCACCACCACTGGACCTATAGATGGAGCCACCACCACTGGACCTATAGATGGTGCCACCACCACTGGACCTATAGATGGAGCCACCACCACTGGACCTATAGATGGAGCCACCACCACTGGACCTAGAGATGGAGGCACCACCACTGGACCTATAGATGGAGGCACCACCACTGGTCCTGTAGATGGAGCACCTCCATTGGTCCTGTAGATGGAGCACCACCACTGGACCTATAGATGGAGCACCTCCATTGGTCCTATAGACAGAGCGCCTCCACTGGTCCTAAAGACGGAGTGCCTCCACTGCACCTATAGATGGAGCGCCACCACTGGACCTATAGATGGAGCCACCACCACTGGACCTATAGATGGAACCACCACTAGTGGACCTATAGATGGAGGCACCACCACTGGTCCTGTAGATGGAGGCACCACCACTGGTCCTCTAGATGGAGCACCTCCATTGGTCCTGTAGATGGAGCACCACCACTGGACCTATAGATGGAGCACCTCCACTGGTCCTATAGACAGAGCGCCTCCACTGGTCCTAAAGACGGAGCGCCTCCACTGCACCTATAGATGGAGCGCCACCACTGGACCTATAGATGGTGCCACCACCACTGGACCTATAGATGGTGCCACCACCACTGGACCTATAGATGGAGTCACCACCACTGGACCTATAGATGGAGACACCACCACTGGTCCTGTAGATGGAGCACCACCACTGGACCTATAGATGGTGCCACCACCACTGGACCTATAGACAGAGCGCCTCCACTGGACCTATAGATGGAGCACCACCACTGGACCTATAGATGGAGCGCCTCCACTGGACCTATAGATGGAGCACCTCCACTGGGCCTATAGATGGAGACACCCCCCACTGGACCTATAGATGGTGCCACCACCACTGGTCTTGTAGATGGAGTGCCTCCACTGGACCTATAGATGGAGCGCCACCACTGGACCTATAGATGGAGCGCCACCACTGGACCTATAGATTTGTGTGGCCCGCACTGTACACTGTATGCCTCTGCATATCAGTCATATCATTCAATACATACTCCTCTCTCATATCTCTCAGTATATACTCCTCTCTCATCTCTCTCAGTACATACTCCTCTCTCATCTCTCTCAGTACATACTCCTCTCTCGTATCTCTCAGTACATACTCCTCTCTCATATCTCTCAGTATATACTCCTCTCTCATCTCTCTCAGTACATACTCCTCTCTCATCTCTCTCAGTACATACTCCTCTCTCGTATCTCTCAGTACATACTCCTCTCTCATATCTCTCAGTATATACTCCTCTCTCGTGTCTCTCAGTACATACTCCTCTCTCATATCTCTCAGTATATACTCCTCTCTCATCTCTCTCAGTACATACTCCTCTCTCATCTCTCTCAGTACATACTCCTCTCTCATCTCTCTCAGTACATACTCCTCTCTCGTATCTCTCAGCACATACTCCTCTCTCATATCTCTCAGTATATACTCCTCTCTCATCTCTCTCAGTACATACTCCTCTCTCATATCTCTCAGTATATACTCCTGTCTCGTATCTCTCAGTACATACTCCTCTCTCGTATCTCTCAGTACATACTCCTCTCTCATATCTCTCAGTATATACTCCTCTCTCATCTCTCTCAGTACATACTCCTCTCTCATATCTCTCAGTATATACTCCTGTCTCGTATCTCTCAGTACATACTCCTCTCTCGTATCTCTCAGCACATACTCCTCTCTCATATCTCTCAGTACATACTCCTCTCTCATCTCTCTCAGTACATACTCCTCTCTCATATCTCTCAGTATATACTCCTGTCTCGTATCTCTCAGTATATACTCCTCTCTCATCTCTCTCAGTACATACTCCTCTCTCATCTCTCTCAGTACATACTCCTCTCTCATCTCTCTCAGTACATACTCCTCTCTCGTATCTCTCAGCACATACTCCTCTCTCATATCTCTCAGTATATACTCCTCTCTCATCTCTCTCAGTACATACTCCTCTCTCATATCTCTCAGTATATACTCCTGTCTCGTATCTCTCAGTACATACTCCTCTCTCGTATCTCTCAGCACATACTCCTCTCTCATATCTCTCAGTACATACTCCTCTCTCATCTCTCTCAGTACATACTCCTCTCTCATATCTCTCAGTATATACTCCTGTCTCGTATCTCTCAGTATATACTCCTCTCTCGTATCTCTCAGTACATACTCCTCTCTCATCTCTCTCAGTACATACTCCTCTCTCGTATCTCTCAGTACATACTCCTCTCTCGTATCTCTCAGTATATACTCCTCTCTCGTATCTCTCAGTACATACTCCTCTCTCATATCTCTCAGTACTTACTCATCTGTCAGGATTGGGTCTTGCCAGGCCTCCATCCTCCGCTCCCATTCCTCATAGTGGAACAAACCGTAATGACAAAGAACCAACGCTGCATTCCCCTGACTGCCGAAAAACCGAGTGTACCGTCTGCAGAGAGAGAGGAGGCGGGATGAGGACAACACAAACAGGCCACGTTGTAGTAACATGACTCTTCTCATGTCCAGGTTGGAGGTTTCAGAAACCAACTAAAATCTGCAATCTAATCTATAAACAATCATTTTTATCCAACCAAATTGGACCAAACCGATCTCTGTCTCCTTGTAATGTGGAATTGTTTAGGATGGTCAGTGGTGGACAGTGATGGTCAGTGGTCTTTGGTGTATGGTGATGGTCAGTAGTGGACAGTGATGGTCAGTGGTGGACAGTGATGGTCAGTGGTAATGGCCTTTGGTGTATGGTGATGGTCAGTGGTGGACAGTGATGGTCAGTAGTGGACAGTGATGGTCAGTGGTAATGGTCTTTGGTGTATGGTGATGGTCAGTAGTGGACAGTGATGGTCAGTAGTGGACAGTGATGGTCAGTGGTAATGGTCTTTGGTGTATGGTGATGGTCAGTGGTGGACAGTGATGGTCAGTGGTGGACAGTCATGGTCAGTGGTGGACAGTCATGGTCAGTGGTGGACAGTCATGGTCAGTGGTGGACAGTCATGGTCAGTGGTGGACGGTTATGTATGGTTCTGGTCAATGATGTATGGTTCTGGTCAGTGGTGTATGGTTCTGGTCCGTGGTGTATGGTCCTGGTCCGTGGTGTATGGTCCTGGTCCGTGGTGTATGGTTCTGGTCAGTGGTGTATGGTTCTGGTCCGTGGTGTATGGTTCTGGTCCGTGGTGTATGGTTCTGGTCAATGATGTATGGTTCTGGTCAGTGGTGTATGGTTCTGGTCCGTGGTGTATTGTTCTGGTCCGTGGTGTATTGTTCTGGTCCATGGTGTATGATCCTGGTCCGTGGTGTATGGTCCTGGTCCGTGGTGTATGGTCCTGGTCCGTGGTGTATGGTTCTTGTCAGTGGTGTATGGTTCTGGTCAGTGGTGGACAGTGATGGTCAGTGGTGTATGGTTCTGGTCAGTGGTGTATGGTTCTGGTCAGTGGTGTATGGTTCTGGTCAGTGGTGTATGGTTCTGGTCAGTGGTGTATGGTTCTGGTCAGTGGTGTATGGTTCTGGTCTGTGGTGTATGGTTCTGGTCAGTGGTGTATGGTTCTGGTCAGTGGTGTATGGTTCTGGTCCATGGTGTATGGTCCTGGTCCGTGGTGTATGGTCCTGGTCCGTGGTGTATGGTTCTGGTCCGTGGTGTATTGTTCTGGTCCATGGTGTATGGTCCTGGTTCGTGGTGTATGGTCCTGGTCCGTGGTGTATGGTTCTGGTCTGTGGTGTATTGTTCTGGTCCGTGGTGTATGGTTCTGGTCCGTGGTACATGGTTCTGGTCAATGATGTATGGTTCTGGTCAGTGGTGTATGGTTCTGGTCCGTGGTGTATGGTTCTGGTCCGTGGTGTATGGTTCTGGTCCGTGGTGTATGGTTCTGGTCTGTTGTGTATGGTTCTGGTCCGTGGTGTATTGTTCTGGTACGTGGTGTATTGTTCTTGTCCGTGGTGTATTGTTCTGGTCCATGGTGTATGGTACTGGTCCGTGGTGTATGGTACTGGTCCGTGGTGTATGGTCCTGGTTCGTGGTGTATGGTCCTGGTCCGTGGTGTATGGTTCTGGTCCATGGTGTATGGTTCTGGTCAGTGGTGTATGGTTCTGGTCCGTGGTGTATGGTTCTGGTCAGTGGTGGACAGTGATGGTCAGTGGTGGTCGCTGGAAGGGGACAGACACATACCGGCAGTACTCTCTCTCTCCTGAACCGAAGCGGACCCGGGGCATGTCCCAGGATAGGCAGAATTCCAAAGTCCCGCGTCCCCCGGAGCTCACCGAGCATCCTCCTGCCACACCCGCTGCGATCTTCTTCCCCTTCACCGTGTGAGAACTCGGGCCTGTGCCATTATTATATCATTGTTACAATAGAGAATTTATAGTGAGAAGAGTTTATGAAGCATTTTATAATATAAAGTACAATTCAATACAAGAGGGTTAGGAGGGTCCTGCTCCTGAGAGCTTACATTCTAATAGGAAGGGTTCTATTACAGGAACCCCAGAATTTGTCTACTCACAATTTACTCTGCAATGGGAGGCAGCACTAGGAACCCGTGTACACCATCTATGTGTCCCAGGAGCTCTAATCTAAGGCGAATGGCTTCAGAGCTCAGAAATGTCCCTGTATGTGTGCCCCTAGTATGATGAATAGTGGAACATTTTGGGGGGCGTTTCTGGAAACTATCTCAGAGCAAAGTGGAGATTTCTATGTGTGTCTGGGACTGATGGTTCCCAGGATGCACCAGAAGGATCGCTACTATGCGGATGGTAGGTGCCAATCCCTTGTAGTGACCCCTATTACACAACTGGGAAGAGAAAACAGGAAGAAGACCTTCAGGACTTGTGTGAACCCTCTCCTTGTGTGTCCCGAAAGATGAACCCTTTCCTTGTGTGTCCCGAAAGATGAACCCTTTCCTTGTGTGTCCCGAAAGATGAACCCTTTCCTTGTGTGTCCCGAAAGATGAACCCTTTCCTTGTGTGTCCCGAAAGATGAACCCTCTCCTTGTGTGTCCCGAAAGATGAACCCTCTCCTTGTGTGTCCCGAAAGATGAACCCTCTCCTTGTGTGTCCCGAAAGATGAACCCTTTCCTTGTGTGTCCAGAAAGATGAACCCTTTCCTTGTGTGTCCCAAAAGATGAACCCTCTCCTTGTGTGTCCCGAAAGATGAACCCTCTCCTTGTGTGTCCCGAAAGATGAACCCTTTCCTTGTGTGTCCCGAAAGATGAACCCTCTCCTTGTGTGTCCCGAAAGATGAACCCTCTCCTTGTGTGTCCCGAAAGATGAACCCTCTCCTTGTGTGTCCCGAAAGATGAACCCTTTCCTTGTGTGTCCAGAAAGATGAACCCTTTCCTTGTGTGTCCCAAAAGATGAACCCTTTCCTTGTGTGTCCCGAAAGATGAACCCTTTCCTTGTGTGTCTCGAAAGATGAACCCTCTCCTTGTGTGTCCCGAAAGATGAACCCTTTCCTTGTGTGTCCCGAAAGATGAACCCTCCCCTTGTGTGTCCCGAAAGATGAACCCTCTCCTTGTGTGTCCCGAAAGATGAACCCTCTCCTTGTGTGTCCCGAAAGATGAACCCTTTCCTTGTGTGTCTCGAAAGATGAACCCTTTCCTTGTGTGTCCCGAAAGATGAACCCTTTCCTTGTGTGTCCAGAAAGATGAACCCTTTCCTTGTGTGTCCCAAAAGATGAACCCTCTCCTTGTGTGTCCCGAAAGATGAACCCTTTCCTTGTGTGTCTCGAAAGATGAACCCTCTCCTTGTGTGTCCCGAAAGATGAACCCTTTCCTTGTGTGTCCCGAAAGATGAACCCTCCCCTTGTGTGTCCCGAAAGATGAACCCTCTCCTTGTGTGTCCCGAAAGATGAACCCTCTCCTTGTGTGTCCCGAAAGATGAACCCTTTCCTTGTGTGTCCCGAAAGATGAACCCTCTCCTTGTGTGTCCCGAAAGATGAACCCTTTCCTTGTGTGTCCAGAAAGATGAACCCTTTCCTTGTGTGTCCCAAAAGATGAACCCTCTCCTTGTGTGTCCCGAAAGATGAACCCTTTCCTTGTGTGTCTCGAAAGATGAACCCTCTCCTTGTGTGTCCCGAAAGATGAACCCTTTCCTTGTGTGTCCCGAAAGATGAACCCTCTCCTTGTGTGTCCCGAAAGATGAACCCTCTCCTTGTGTGTCCCGAAAGATGAACCCTTTCCTTGTGTGTCCCGAAAGATGAACCCTCTCCTTGTGTGTCCAGAAAGATGAACCCTTTCCTTGTGTGTCCAGAAAGATGAACCCTTTCCTTGTGTGTCCCGAAAGATGAACCCTTTCCTTGTGTGTCCCGAAAGATGAACCCTCTCCTTGTGTGTCCCGAAAGATGAACCCTTTCCTTGTGTGTCCCGAAAGATGAACCCTTTCCTTGTGTGTCCAGAAAGATGAACCCTTTCCTTGTGTGTCCTGAAAGATGAACCCTTTCCTTGTGTGTCCAGAAAGATGAACCCTTTCCTTGTGTGTCCCGAAAGATGAACCCTCTCCTTGTGTGTCCCAAAAGATGAACCCTCTCCTTGTGTGTCCCGAAAGATGAACCCTTTCCTTGTGTGTCCCGAAAGATGAACCCTTTCCTTGTGTGTCCCGAAAGATGAACCCTTTCCTTGTGTGTCCAGAAAGATGAACCCTTTCCTTGTGTGTCCCAAAAGATGAACCCTCTCCTTGTGTGTCCCGAAAGATGAACCCTTTCCTTGTGTGTCTCGAAAGATGAACCCTCTCCTTGTGTGTCCCGAAAGATGAACCCTTTCCTTGTGTGTCCCGAAAGATGAACCCTCCCCTTGTGTGTCCCGAAAGATGAACCCTCTCCTTGTGTGTCCCGAAAGATGAACCCTCTCCTTGTGTGTCCCGAAAGATGAACCCTTTCCTTGTGTGTCCCGAAAGATGAACCCTCTCCTTGTGTGTCCCGAAAGATGAACCCTTTCCTTGTGTGTCCAGAAAGATGAACCCTTTCCTTGTGTGTCCCAAAAGATGAACCCTCTCCTTGTGTGTCCCGAAAGATGAACCCTTTCCTTGTGTGTCTCGAAAGATGAACCCTCTCCTTGTGTGTCCCGAAAGATGAACCCTTTCCTTGTGTGTCCCGAAAGATGAACCCTCTCCTTGTGTGTCCCGAAAGATGAACCCTCTCCTTGTGTGTCCCGAAAGATGAACCCTTTCCTTGTGTGTCCCGAAAGATGAACCCTCTCCTTGTGTGTCCAGAAAGATGAACCCTTTCCTTGTGTGTCCAGAAAGATGAACCCTTTCCTTGTGTGTCCCGAAAGATGAACCCTTTCCTTGTGTGTCCCGAAAGATGAACCCTCTCCTTGTGTGTCCCGAAAGATGAACCCTTTCCTTGTGTGTCCCGAAAGATGAACCCTTTCCTTGTGTGTCCAGAAAGATGAACCCTTTCCTTGTGTGTCCTGAAAGATGAACTCTTTCCTTGTGTGTCCAGAAAGATGAACCCTTTCCTTGTGTGTCCAGAAAGATGAACCCTTTCCTTGTGTGTCCTGAAAGATGAACCCTTTCCTTGTGTGTCCAGAAAGATGAACCCTTTCCTTGTGTGTCCAGAAAGATGAACCCTTTCCTTGTGTGTCCTGAAAGATGAACCCTTTCCTTGTGTGTCCAGAAAGATGAACCCTTTCCTTGTGTGTCCCGAAAGATGAACCCTCTCCTTGTGTGTCCCAAAAGATGAACCCTCTCCTTGTGTGTCCCGAAAGATGAACCCTTTCCTTGTGTGTCCCGAAAGATGAACCCTTTCCTTGTGTGTCCCGAAAGATGAACCCTTTCCTTGTGTGTCCCGAAAGATGAACCCTCTCCTTGTGTGTCCCGAAAGATGAACCCTTTCCTTGTGTGTCCAGAAAGATGAACCCTTTCCTTGTGTGTCCCGAAAGATGAACCCTTTCCTTGTGTGTCCCGAAAGATGAACCCTTTCCTTGTGTGTCACGGGAGGTGTCCAGCTTTAGTAGAGGGCTCATTGGATCTGCTACTGCAATCGGTGCAGAGATCTGTTCCCTGGTTGGTGGATGCAACGCTGATAAGAAACACTTCATTAATCCCAACACTTACTAGGGGTGGAGTTCAAACGTCCGTCTTCCAGCAAGTCTTTCCAAATGTCCTGTCCCATCCCGTTGGGGTCAAACTCTGTACAGTGGGAAACGTGTATCCCGGGCTGGGGGAGAAACACACAACTGATGACCCAATGTGACTCCATCAATAACCCCCCCCTGATCTGGTCACCCAATGTGACTGCACCAATGACCCCTCTGATCTGATCACCCAATGTGACTCCATCAATAACCCCCCCTGATCTGATCACCCAATGTGACTCCACCAATGACCCCCCCTGATCTGATCGCCCAATGTGACTCCACCAATGACCCCCCTGATCTGATCACCCAATGTGACTCCATCAATAACCCCCCCCCGATCTGATCACCCAATGTGACTGCACCAATGACCCCCCTGATCTGATCACCCAATGTGACTCCATCAATAACCCCCCCTGATCTGTTCACCCAATGTGACTCCACCAATAACCCCCCTGATCTGATCACCCAATGCGACTCCACCAATGACTGCCCTGATCTGATCGCCCAATGTGCCTTCACCAATGACTCTTCTGATCTGATCACCCAATGGGACTCCATCAATAGCCCCCCTGATCTGATCACTCAATGTGACTGCACCAATGACCCCCCTGATCTGATCACCCAATGTGACTCCATCAATAACCCCCCCTGATCTGATCACCCAATGTGACTCCACCAATGACCCCCCTGATCTGATCACCCAATGTGACTCCATCAATAACCCCCCCTGATCTGATCACCCAATGTGACTCCACCAATGATCCCCCTGATCTGATCGCCCAATGTGACTCCACCAATGGCCCCCCTGATCTGATCACCCAATGTGACTCCACCAATGATCCCCCTGATCTGATCGCCCAATGTGACTCCACCAATGGCCCCCCTGATCTGATCACCCAATGTGACTCCACCAATGATCCCCCTGATCTGATCGCCCAATGTGACTCCACCAATGGCCCCCCTGATCTGATTACCCAATGTGACTCCACCAATGGCCCCCCTGATCTGATCGCCCAATGTGCCTTCACCAATGACTCTTCTGATCTGATCACCCAATGGGACTCCATCAATAACCCCCCCTGATCTGATCACCCAATGTGACTGCACCAATGACCCCCCTGATCTGATAACCCAATGTGACTACACCAATGACCCCCCTGATCTGATCACCCAATGTGACTCCATCAATAACCCCCCCCCCCCCCCCCCGATCTGATCACCCAATGTGACTCCACCAATGACCCCCCTGATCTGATAACCCAATGTGACTCCACCAATGACCCCCCTGATCTGATCACCCAATGTGACTCCATCAATAACCCCCCCCCCCCCCCCCGATCTGATCACCCAATGTGACTGCACCAATGACCCCCCTGATCTGATCACCCAATGTGACTGCACCAATGACCCCCCTGATCTGATCACCTAATGTGACTCCACCAATGGCCCCCCTGATCTGATCGCCCAATGTGCCTTCACCAATGACTCTTCTGATCTGATCACCCAATGGGACTCCATCAATCAGCCCCCTGATCTGAGCCCCCAATGTGACTTCACCAATGGCTCCTCTGATCTGATCACCAAATGGGACTCCATCAATCAGCCCCCTGATCCAACATCCGAATGTGATGCCGCCAATAAAGTCCCTCATCCAACCATCGGATGTTATGCAACCATTAAGCCTCCTGATTCGGTCACCCAATGCGACGTCATTAATAAGCCCCTCTGATTCAACTGCTTATTGTGAAGCCACCAATGAATCCCGCCATCTGACCGATATTGTGACGCTAGCAATAATCCCCTCATCCAACCGACCAATGTGATGCCACCAATAAGCCTCATCTGACCACCCATAGTGACGCCAGCAATGAGGCCCCATTTTTACTGGTAAATGTGAGGCCACCAAGCCCCTGATCTGAGGGTTGCCACCAGTGAGCTTTGTCTCTCATCAAGTGATTGCTCCTGAGGAAAACTCACTTGTACGGCTATGTCCAGGACCCTTGTCATGTCATTCCACCCTTATATGGCTATGGACCTTGATAACCATTATCCTGTGATCACTCCCAGCTTACCCTCCTTCGTGCGGCAATGGCAACCCACTTACCCTCTGTCATACGGCAATGGACCTTGATAACGACCCTCATCATATGATCCCACCCACTTACCCTCTGTCATACGGCAATGGACCTTGATAACGACCCTCATCATATGATCCCACCCACTTACCCTGTCATATGGCAATGGACCTTGATAACGACCCTCATCATATGATCCCACCCACTTACCCTGTCATATGGCAATGGACCTTGATAACGACCCTCATCATATGATCCCACCCACTTACCCTGTCATATGGCAATGGACCTTGATAACGACTCTCATCATATGATCCCACCCACTTACCCTCTGTCATACGGCAATGGACCTTGATAACGACCCTCATCATATGATCCCACCCACTTACCCTGTCATATGGCAATGGACCTTGATAACGACTCTCATCATATGATCCCACCCACTTACCCTCTGTCATACGGCAATGGACCTTGATAACGACCCTCATCATATGATCCCACCCACTTACCCTGTCATACGGCAATGGACCTTGATAACGACCCTCATCATATGATCCCACCCACTTACCCTGTCATACGGCAATGGACCTTGATAACGACCCTCATCATATGATCCCACCCACTTACCCTCTGTCATACGGCAATAGACCTTGATAACGACCCTCATCATATGATCCCACCCACTTACCCTGTCATATGGCAATGGACCTTGATAACGACTCTCATCATATGATCCCACCCACTTACCCTGTCATATGGCAATGGACCTTGATAAGAACCCTCATCACGTGATCCCAACCAATAACTCTCTCATACGGCAATAGACCTTGATAACGACCCTCATCATGCAATTCCTCCCCCTACCTAACCCCTCTTGTAAGATATGGACCTTGATAATGACCCCCATCCTGTGATCCTTACTCTTTTTTATGACTATGGATCTTGAGAAGGATCCTCATCGTGCGGTTCCTCCCCCCGCCTCTTGTAAGATATGGATCTTGATAATGATCCTTATCCTGTAATCCTTCCTGCTTACTATCTTACTATCTTCTTTTAGCTATGGACTTAGATAATAACCCTTGTCATTAATAACCCTTGTCATGCGATCCCCCCTCCCCTCACTTAACCCCTCTTGTAAGATATGACCCTTGATCATGATCCTCATCATGTGATCTCTTCCACTTACCCTCTTTGGTATGGCTATGGACCTCGATAATGACCCTCATCCTGTGATCCCTCCCATTTACACTCTTTCGTATGGCTTTGGACCTTGATGAGGACCTCCATACTGTGATCCCTCCCATTTACCCCCTTTGGTATGGCTTTGGACCCTGATAATGACCCTTGTCATGCGATTACTCCCCTCACTTAACCCCTCTTGTAAGATATGGACCTTTATGATGACCCTCATCCTGTGATCCCACCTGCTTACCCTCTCTTGTACGGCTATAGACCTTGAAGACCCTCATCCTGTGATCCTTGCCGCTTACCCTCTTTCGTATGAATATGGACCTTGATAATGACCCTCATCCTGTGATCCCTCCAGCTTACCCTCTTTTGTATTGCTATGGACCTTGATAATGACCCTCATCCTGTGATCCTTGCCGCTTACCCTCTTTTGTATTGCTATGGACCTTGATAATGACCCTCATCCTGTGATCCCACCTGCTTACCCTCTTTCGTATTGCTATAGACCTTGATAATGACCCTCATCTTGTGATCCCTCCCACTTACCCTCTCTCGTACGGCTATGCCCAGAGTGAATGCATTGACGGCAGTACAGTGATGAAGCAGCACACCAGACACTGCCTCCCCCTCTCTGCTGAGATGGAATGGCTCATTCCAATGGCCCCCGGCCTTGTCTGTCTTGGTGCCGCTTCCATTCCTCATGGTGAACATGATGGTCACTTCAACCTCCTCATCGCCAGAATTCTCCACATCCCAAACAAAGGTGGCCAGCGGCAGCGAGGAGTCCTGAGGAAGAGGAGATGTTACATAATTAGTAAGGTTAAGTAAGAACTTTGCTCTACAACAAAACCCTCCCGCAGTTTCTAAGAACAGAAGCACTTACATCTCTAAACCCATAAACAGTATTGTATCTGCTTCTGAAGATTGGAAAAAGAGAACAAAGAGAAAGAAGGAGCATAATGATGAAGAGGGAAGTCTGGGAGGAAGAGATGAAACAAGATAAGGAGAAGGAGTATGACCGCTAAAGTCACATTGGAGGACAATGAGGATGGTCTTTGGTGTATGGTGATGGTCAGTGGTGGACAGGGGTGGACAGTGATGGTCAGTGGTGGACAGTGATGGTCAGTGGTGGACAGTGATGGTCAGGGGTGGACAGGGATGGTCAGTGGTGGACAGGGATGGTCAGTGGTGGACAGTGGTGGACAGGGATGGTCAGTGGTGGACAGTGGTAGACAGTGATGGTCAGTGGTGGACAGTGATGGTCAGTGGTGGACAGTGATGGTCAGTGGTAGACAGTGATGGTCCGTGGTGGACAGTGATGGACAGTGGTGGCCAGTGATGGTCAGTGATGGTCAGTGGTGGACAGGGGTGGACAGTGATGGTCAGTGGTGGACAGGGATGGTCAGTGGTGGACAGGGATAGTCAGTGGTGGACAGGGATGGTCAGTGGTGGCCAGCCAGGGATGGTCAGTGGTGGTCAGGGGTGGACAGTGATGGTCAATGGTGGACAGGGATGGTCAGTGGTGGACAGTGGTAGACAGTGATGGTCAGTGGTGGACAGGGGTGGACAGTGATGGTCAGTGGTGGACAGGGGTGGACAGGGATGGTCAGTGGTGGACAGGGATGGTCAGTGGTGGACAGGGATGGTCAGTGGTGGACAGGGATGGTCAGTGGTGGACAGGGATGGTCAGTGGTGGACAGGGATGGTCAGTGGTGGACAGGGATGGTCAGTGGTGGACAGGGATGGTCAGTTGTGGCCAGGGATGGTCAGTGGTGGACAGGGATGGTCAGTGATGGTCAGTGATGGTCAGTGGTGGACAGGGATGGTCAGTGGTGGACAGGGATGGTCAGTGGTGGACAGGGATGGTCAGTGGTGGACAGGGATGGTCAGTGGTGGACAGGGATGGTCAGTGGTGGACAGGGATGGTCAGTGGTGGACAGGGATGGTCAGTTGTGGCCAGGGATGGTCAGTGGTGGACAGGGATGGTCAGTGATGGTCAGTGATGGTCAGTGGTGGACAGGGATGGTCAGTGGTGGACAGGGATGGTCAGTGGTGGACAGGGATGGTCAGTGGTGGACAGGGATGGTCAGTGGTGGACAGGGATGGTCAGTGGTGGACAGAGATGGTCAGTGGTGGACAGGGATGGTCAGTGGTGGACAGGGATGGTCAGTGGTGGACAGAGATGGTCAGTGGTGGTCAGTGGTGGACAGGGATGGTCAGTGGTGGACAGGGATGGTCAGTGGTGGACAGTGATGGTCAGTGGTGGTGGACAGTGATGGTCAGTGGTGGACAGTGATGGTCAGTGGTGGACAGGGATGGTCAGTGGTGGACAGTGATGGTCAGTGGTGGTGGACAGTGATGGTCAGTGGTGGACAGTGATGGTCAGTGGTGGACAGTGATGGTCAGTGGTGGACAGGGATGGTCAGTGGTGGACAGGGATGGTCAGTGGTGGACAGTGATGGTCAGTGGTGGTGGACAGTGATGGTCAGTGGTGGACAGTGATGGTCAGTGGTGGACAGTGATGGTCAGTGGTGGACAGTGATGGTCAGTGGTGGACAGTGATGGTCAGTGGTGGACAGGGATGGTCAGTGGTGGACAGTGATGGTCAGTGGTGGTGGACAGTGATGGTCAGTGGTGGACAGTGATGGTCAGTGGTGGACAGGGATGGTCAGTGGTGGACAGTGATGGTCAGTGGTGGTGGACAGGGATGGTCAGTGGTGGACAGTGATGGTCAGTGGTGGTGGACAGTGATGGTCAGTGGTGGACAGTGATGGTCAGTGGTGGACAGGGATGGTCAGTGGTGGACAGTGATGGTCAGTGGTGGTGGACAGGGATGGTCAGTGGTGGACAGTGATGGTCAGTGGTGGACAGTGATGGTCAGTGGTGGACAGTGATGGTCAGTGGTGGTGGACAGTGATGGTCAGTGGTGGACAGTGATGGTCAGTGGTGGACAGTGATGGTCAGTGGTGGTGGACAGTGATGGTCAGTGGTGGACAGTGATGGTCAGTGGTGGACAGTGATGGTCAGTGGTGGTGGACAGTGATGGTCAGTGGTGGACAGTGATGGTCAGTGGTGGACAGTGATGGTCAGTGGTGGTGGACAGTGATGGTCAGTGGTGGACAGGGATGGTCAGTGGTGGACAGTGATGGTCAGTGGTGGTGGACAGTGATGGTCAGTGGTGGACAGTGATGGTCAGTGGTGGACAGTGATGGTCAGTGGTGGTGGACAGTGATGGTCAGTGGTGGACAGTGGTAATGATGAAGAGGGAAGTCTGGGAGGAAGAGATGAAAGAAGAAAAGGAGGAGGAGTATGACCCCTATGGCACATTGGAGGACAATGAGGAGATAAGGAAAACACCCACTTAGATGGCTCTCATAAAAGTCACACGTCCCCCATCGGCGTCCATACTCCAGAACAAACTTGTTAACCACCTATATTTTTATGTGCAGTCAGTAGGACTTCCTCGGATACACAGTTATTAGTAAGCACTCCCTAGAAGCACATTTAACCCTTTGATCGGCTGTTAACCCCTTCCCAATACAATGACAGTTCATTTTTTTTAGCACTGATCACTGTATTTGGTGTCACTGGTCCCCCAAAAGTGTCACTCAGTGTAGATTTGTCTGCCGCAATGTCACAGTCCCGCTATAAGTCGCTGATCGCCACCATTACTAGTGAAAATAAATAAGGATTCCATAAATCTTTCCCATAGTTTGTAGATGTGATAGCTTTTGTGCAAACCAATCAATATACATTTACCGGGAATTTCTTTTTTTTACCAACAAACACGGAGCAGAAAACATATTGGAATAAATTGATGAAGAAATTAGATATTTTTACATTTTTTTATTGGATGTTTTATAGCAGAAAGTAAAAAAAATTGTTTGTTTCTTCTTCAAAATTGTCGCTCCTTTTTTTTTTTTGTTTTGTTTACATCGCAAAAAAATAAAAAACCGCAGAGGTGATCAAATGCCACCAATTTCCACCTCCCAGTTCTACTGCTTGTGGATGTCCCGAAGGTTAAAGGGTAACTCCACTTTTGTGGGGAATAAAAATAGCAAATAAAGAATAAATAATCTAGTGCAGGGGTCTCAAACTGGCGGTCCTCCAGCTGTTCCGGTAGGAGGAGTCATGCTTGTACCCGTCAGCCTTGCAATGCCTCATGGGACTTGTAGTTTTACAACAGCTGGAGGGCCGCCAGTTTGAGACCCCCTGATCTAGTGTATACAATACTAATCATATACAATACTAATCATAATATAACTGAATGTTATTAAAAACCCCCCTTTACTTTTCAATCTGCAGCCGCTGTCATTTTCCGAAAATACAATCTAATATGGCCGCCTGGAGGTGTTTTCCATACACAGAGTGTGTACAGAACTTCCCTCAGAAACATTATTTCCTGCTTGTGTGATTGGCTCACTGATTTTCCCAGAAGTCTGCACTAAGATACAAGTCATATTTCAGGCATCCCCTGCAACACAAATGTCATTTTTGGTGAGATCTTCCCAATAGGAACACGTCTACAGGAATGCAGGCCCAGCAGCTTCAATCATTAGTGCCCTGAAGGTGCAGCAGCTGGTTGATAATTATGAAACCCCTCCCATTAGACTCACTTTCCCACATGGACACAGAGGAACACACAGGGGGATTTCTTCAGAATAACAAAAGGGGGAGGAATCTGCAACAAAGTTTATTATAATCCTTGTAATGTACAGAGGGGATGTTTTCTCAACAAAAGTGGAGTTACTCTTTAAAGACTTTCTGTGTCCCTCGAAGCATGAGAGAGAAAATTGGGTTTTTATTCTCACTGTAACAGACTTTTCCTGGAGTCCATCGAGTGACTGGAGAACCCGGAAGGTCCATCGAGTGAATGGAGCCCCGGAAGGTCCATTAAGTGAAAGGAGCCCCGGAAGGTCCATTGAGTGACTGGAGCCCCGGAAGGTCCATTAAGTGAAAGGAGCCCCGGAAGGTCCATTGAGTGACTGGAGCCCCGGAAGGTCCATTGAGTGACTGGAGCCCCCGGAAGGTCCATTGAGTGACTGGAGCCCCGGAAGGTCCATTGAGTGAAAGGAGCCCCGGAAGGTCCATTGAGTGACTGGAGCCCTGGAAGGTCCATTGAGTGAACGGAGCCCCGGAAGGTCCATTGAGTGACTGGAGCCCCGGAAGGTCCATTGAGTGACTGGAGCCCCGGAAGGTCCATTGAGTGAACGGAGCCCCGGAAGGTCCATTGAGTGAATGGAGTCCCGGAAGGTCCATCGAGTGACTGGAGCCCCGGAAGGTCCATTGAGTGACTGGAGAACCCGGAAGGTCCATCGAGTGAATGGAGCCCCGGAAGGTCCATTAAGTGAAAGGAGCCCCGGAAGGTCCATTGAGTGACTGGAGCCCCGGAAGGTCCATTGAGTGACTGGAGCCCCCGGAAGGTCCATTGAGTGACTGGAGCCCCGGAAGGTCCATTGAGTGAAAGGAGCCCCGGAAGGTCCATTGAGTGACTGGAGCCCTGGAAGGTCCATTGAGTGAACGGAGCCCCGGAAGGTCCATTGAGTGACTGGAGCCCCGGAAGGTCCATTGAGTGACTGGAGCCCCGGAAGGTCCATTGAGTGAACGGAGCCCCGGAAGGTCCATTGAGTGAATGGAGTCCCGGAAGGTCCATCGAGTGACTGGAGCCCCGGAAGGTCCATTGAGTGACTGGAGAACCCGGAAGGTCCATCGAGTGAACGGAGCCCCGGAAGGTCCATTGAGTGAACGGAGCCCCGGAAGGTCCATTGAGTGAATGGAGCCCGGGAAGGTCCATTGAGTGAATGGAGCCCCGGAAGGCCGTATGGTCACCAGCACAAAAATGTTGACTTTGGGAGCAGCTTTCAAGGTAGCCAAGTGCTGGCACTTGGTGGCATCCAGAACTGCACACACGATACCTTCTTATCGTGCAAAAATAGGCGTGATCAAATTCCACCGCCAATGGAAGATGGGCTCTTACCAGGAGTTGCAGGACTCTATTATAAGACATAAAGTCTCCAGTGCTTCAGGTATGTCTCGGTGGATGTAGAGAAATGGATGTACATCGTGGATATAAAATAAAGGAAACATCCACATAATGTAAAATACCGTAAACACTCATTAATGTGCAAAAGGGATTAAAGATACTCACATCTCATGAGATAAAAGAAGCGTAAAATCAATCCAGGACAAATAGTCCATACATGGAGGTAAATGAGTTTGTGTACACAGCAAGACCAACATGGCAGCGGCACGTACGTAGGCTCCGCCTTACATGTTTCGTCACAACTGACGGCATCAGAGGCATGTCCATTTTTCTACATCCACTGAGACGTACTTGAAGCACTGGAGACTTTATGTTCCTGGAGGACATGTGATGTCTGATGATGATATATCATATTGAACGCATTTGACTCTGTAATAGAGTCCTGCAACTCTGGTAAGAGTCCATCTTACATTGGTGGTGGATCATGTGGTGGAATTTGATCACACATACCTTCAGAATTTCACATCAACATTTTTGTGATTTTTTTTGACACATTCTTTTGGCATCATTGCTCACTATTTTTATGGACTAATTTGATAAATGAATATTAATAGCGCTGCAAAATTTCTGTTATAATTGTAAACTATGACCTCACAGTGATAAAACAAGGGGGAGGGAAGTTTGTAGCCTTAGGATAGCTACTCCTGAACCCGAGGGTTGGAGATGCGACTGTGCAAGTGTCTGCAAAAGGTTAACGCCCCCCCTGCTCCGTAAAAGTGGGGGCCTAGTTCATGACAAGGAAGGCTTACCTGGAGGATTTGGAGGGTCTCCACGAGGAGGTCAAGGAAAAGCACCAGCAGAATCCCTAATAATAGTGACGATGGGTGGCTGAAACCCGTCCTGGGACCAAATGATTGCAAGGCTGACGTGTTTCAGGGGACATACACCATTACTCAGAACTATTGTGTAAAGGGGTATGTCTCCCGAAATGCACCAGTCTTCCAATCATTTGGTCCCAGGACGGGTTTCACTGCGTTTAACTGAAGTAGATCAGTTACACACTTGCTGTTTTTATCTGCTTGTGAGTATCCGTTCACCCTGGTGAATGAATGAATGAATGAATGATTTGTAAAGCGCAGCAAATACGAACTGAATCGCCTCAAGGCGCTGGCGGATTCAATACATTTGTTTATGGCAATGCACAAGGTGTGTGCACCCTCCTGAGTGTTTTTCACACTCTTGTCAAAGTGTTCTACGCATGTCTACCCATAGAAGACCCATCACGAGAGAGGAGACCGGAAGATTACAGCAGATGGACGCAACTAACAAACGTAAAGCTTCAGCCATTTGCTCCATGTCTTCAATGAGTACTAAACCCCACACCATGACACCACCACCAGCCTGAACCGGTGATAGCCCATCCCCCACTCCATGACACCACCAGCCTGAACCGGTGATAGCCCATCCCCCACTCCATGACACCACCAGCCTGAACCGGTGATAGCCCATCCCCCACTCCATGACACCACCAGCCTGAACCGGTGATAGCCCATCCCCCACTCCATGACACCACCAGCCTGAACCGGTGATAGCCCATCCCCCACTCCATGACACCACCACCAGCCTGAACCGGTGATAGCCCATCCCCCACTCCATGACACCACCACCAGCCTGAACCGGTGATAGCCCATCCCCCACTCCATGACACCACCACCAGCCTGAACCGGTGATAGCCCATCCCCCACTCCATGACACCACCAGCCTGAACCGGTGATAGCCCATCCCCCACTCCATGACACCACCAGCCTGAACCGGTGATAGCCCATCCCCCACTCCATGACACCACCAGCCTGAACCGGTGATAGCCCATCCCCCACTCCATGACACCACCAGCCTGAACCGGTGATAGCCCATCCCCCACACCATGACACCACCACCAGCCTGAACCGGTGATAGCCCATCCCCCCACTCCATGACACCACCAGCCTGAACCGGTGATAGCCCATCCCCCACTCCATGACACCACCAGCCTGAACCGGTGATAGCCCATCCCCCACTCCATGACACCACCAGCCTGAACCGGTGATAGCCCATCCCCACTCCATGACACCACCAGCCTGAACCGGTGATAGCCCATCCCCCACTCCATGACACCACCAGCCTGAACCGGTGATAGCCCATCCCCCACTCCATGACACCACCACCAGCCTGAACCGGTGATAGCCCATCCCCCACTCCATGACACCACCACCAGCCTGAACCGGTGATAGCCCATCCCCCACTCCATGACACCACCACCAGCCTGAACCGGTGATAGCCCATCCCCCACTCCATGACACCACCAGCCTGAACCGGTGATAGCCCATCCCCCACTCCATGACACCACCAGCCTGAACCGGTGATAGCCCATCCCCCACTCCATGACACCACCAGCCTGAACCGGTGATAGCCCATCCCCCACTCCATGACACCACCAGCCTGAACCGGTGATAGCCCATCCCCCACACCATGACACCACCACCAGCCTGAACCGGTGATAGCCCATCCCCCACTCCATGACACCACCAGCCTGAACCGGTGATAGCCCATCCCCCACTCCATGACACCACCAGCCTGAACCGGTGATAGCCCATCCCCCACTCCATGACACCACCAGCCTGAACCGGTGATAGCCCATCCCCCACTCCATGACACCACCAGCCTGAACCGGTGATAGCCCATCCCCCACTCCATGACACCACCAGCCTGAACCGGTGATAGCCCATCCCCCACTCCATGACACCACCACCAGCCTGAACCGGTGATAGCCCATCCCCCACTCCATGACACCACCACCAGCCTGAACCGGTGATAGCCCATCCCCCACTCCATGACACCACCCAGCCTGAACCGGTGATAGCCCATCCCCCACTCCATGACACCACCAGCCTGAACCGGTGATAGCCCATCCCCCACTCCATGACACCACCAGCCTGAACCGGTGATAGCCCATCCCCCACTCCATGACACCACCAGCCTGAACCGGTGATAGCCCATCCCCCACTCCATGACACCACCACCAGCCTGAACCGGTGATAGCCCATCCCCCACACCATGACACCACCACCAGCCTGAACCGGTGATAGCCCATCCCCCACTCCATGACACCACCAGCCTGAACCGGTGATAGCCCATCCCCCACTCCATGACACCACCAGCCTGAACCGGTGATAGCCCATCCCCCACTCCATGACACCACCACCGCCTGAACCGGTGATAGCCCATCCCCCACTCCATGACACCACCAGCCTGAACCGGTGATAGCCCATCCCCCACTCCATGACACCACCACCAGCCTGAACCGGTGATAGCCCATCCCCCACTCCATGACACCACCAGCCTGAACCGGTGATAGCCCATCCCCCACTCCATGACACCACCAGCCTGAACCGGTGATAGCCCATCCCCCACTCCATGACACCACCAGCCTGAACCGGTGATAGCCCATCCCCCACTCCATGACACCACCAGCCTGAACCGGTGATAGCCCATCCCCCACTCCATGACACCACCAGCCTGAACCGGTGATAGCCCATCCCCCACTCCATGACACCACCAGCCTGAACCGGTGATAGCCCATCCCCCACTCCATGACACCACCAGCCTGAACCGGTGATAGCCCATCCCCCACTCCATGACACCACCAGCCTGAACCGGTGATAGCCCATCCCCCACTCCATGACACCACCAGCCTGAACCGGTGATAGCCCATCCCCCACTCCATGACACCACCAGCCTGAACCGGTGATAGCCCATCCCCCACTCCATGACACCACCAGCCTGAACCGGTGATAGCCCATCCCCCACTCCATGACACCACCAGCCTGAACGGTGATAGCCCATCCCCCACTCCATGACACCACAGCCTGAACCGGTGATAGCCCATCCCCACTCCATGCACACCACCAGCCTGAACCGGTG
>JBBDGP010005829.1:0-25023 GCA_037952835.1 Lithobates septentrionalis | reverse complement strand
ATCCAGCCAGAGCTACAATGGAATGGTTTAGATCAAAGCATATTCATGTGTTAGAATGGCCCAGTCACAGTCCAGACCTAAATCACATTGAGAATCTGTGGCAAGACTTGAAAATTGCTGTTCACAGACGCTCTCCCATCCAATCTGACAGAGCTTGAGATATTTGCAAAGAAGAAGAATGGGCAAAAATGTCCCTCTCTAGATGTGCAAAGCTGGTAGAGACATCCCCCAAAAAGACTTGCAGCTGTAATTGCAGAGAAAGGGGGTTCTACAAAGTATTGACTCCGGGGGGCGCCATACAAAGTACCCCCCACTTTTCACGGATTTATTTTTTAAAACATTTGGAAAACAATTTATCATTTTCCTTCCACTTCACAATTATGAGCCACTTTGTGTTGGTCTATCACATAAAATCCCAATAAAATACATTTACGTTTTTGGTTGTAACATGACAACATGTGGGAAATTTCAAGGGTATGAATACTTTTTCATGGCACTGTATATATACACACAGAGTTTCAATTTTAGAGTTGGTTCTGAATGCGGTAATTACTTTTTTCTTTCTTTTTGTCTTTCAGCGCCCAGAATGATCACCTGGAAATGTAAGTTGGATCATCAATATCAATCATGTTATCTTGTTCCATTGGTGACATGACTGAGCCGAGTGCAGATTAAACCACAATAGAGGGGGGAGGGGGATCGGCTACTAGTAGAGCTTCAGGTTTTATTGAACTACAGTTCCCAGCATGCCAGGATGTTGTGGCCTCTGCTGGCTGCCTTTGACCTAGATGTGGAGCTCGTTCATACGGGTTCAATCTCTGAAGAGCGATCTACATCCAGAGAGCATTTGACAGATGGTTAGGAGGTGTTCTGTCTCGTCACTGCCTGCTTTAGCCCCCTTGACCGCCGCACTAGGGGCTGCAACCGTTAACATTGCACACAGTGGTGGGGCGCTTGCAGAGTGGCTTGAATGGGTTGTGCTCAGCGGGCACTACGCCCACCAAAGCATCAGGGGGTGTAACTTCTGCCGCACGTGTACACAGCTGCCCACTTCACATCACCCCCCCCCCCCCCCCCCCCCATAGTTGTGTCCTCTGCTCCCTTCACATCACCCCCCATAGTGTCCTCTGCCCCCCTTCACATCAATCACCCCCCCCATAGTAGTGTCCTTCATATTCCCCCCATAGTGTCCTTCTGCCCCCCCCCCCCCCCCCCTCCGTAGCAGTGTCCTCTGCCCCCCTTCACATCAATCACCCCCCCCCCCATAGTCGTGTCCTCTGCTCCCTTCACATCACCCCCCCCCCCCCCCCCCCTCATAGTAGTGTCCTCTGCTTCCTCCCACCCCCTAAGTAATGCCCTCTGTCCCCACCCCAGCAGTGTCCTTTTCCCCCTCACAAACACATCACAGTGTGTAGTTAGCACTTTACTACCTTTTCCTAGCTGAGAGCGGGAGGCAGCACCGTACTGGATGGAGGGGGGCAGGAGGGAGCAAGAGCTGCCGGAGTTAACTTTTTATATTAACAAGCTGGTAATCGGTTGCTAGGACTGCCCACTATCCTAGCAACCAATCGCCTGCTGGTTAACTTGAAAGGTTAACAGAGGCATCTGCCGATCCTGCCCTCCACCCAGTACTGTGCTGCCTCCCGCTCTCCGCTCTGCAGTGAAGATGAGAGTGGTGGAGGCAGAGGGGAAGGGTCGGCAAAGCAGGGACGAATTGGGGAAACTACTGGCTTGCCCCACGGTCAAAGGGTAGTTCGCGATCGACGGGTTGCCACCCTCGCCTTTAAAAACACAGTTTAGGCAGGAAGGCTGAATGAAGCCTAATCAAATGGAGAGCTCCATCTAGTGGTCATTCTACAGATCTCAATATTTGAGACAATAACAAAAATATGGAAGAGCCAAATGTTTAATGATCTAAAAGTCGTCCAAAAAATGAGTTTTCAGTGCAACAGTAACTTAAAACGTGTGTTTGCTCGACACAACTAATATCTTCAAACAACTTTCCCTTAAATCTGACCACATTCATATTATTCTATAGATTTGGGGGAAAAAAAATGATAAAAAATAAATAATATTGAAAGTACTGCTGCTAACTGGGCTCTCATTCTACTACTTGGATCAATACATAAGTGACCAGGGACAGTATGCAGGAGTGCTAACTTCACTGGCTGCATGCTTGCTGAAGGTCGGTAATTAAGTAAGGATGAGGGTGTTCTATTCTTGATTTCGCTGTAAATAGTGTTTGGCGGGGTTCTTCTTTAGAGGTGAGAAAAAGCTGAATAATTGATAACTCTGTTTTTTTTCCCCCCCTCTTTGCAGGACATCTACTTCCCAGCAATTCCTCATCCCTAGAGTAACTACAAAGTCCTGAAGGGGGCAGCACTGTGACCATCAGGACCCCAATGACCACCTTTTACCGTGGATTCCAGCCTCCGAGACAATCGGGAACGCTGTTTAGCGTGACTATTTATTGCAGATTTTTCTATTTATTTCCCATTCTATTTGACGGATACATCGGCTGTGACGGGTTCTGAACGGGCAGCCTGAAACCCCCACAGAAAACTTTGAGGGAACTTTTATTCCAAGGTGAAGGGTCTTCCTTATTTCCTGTGTGTGAAGATGATTAGATAAGACTCCGTCGCTGGACCCACCAAATGACCCCGGCTGCTGATGGCGGGTCCCGGCGGCACTTCTATTGCACTTCTATGGCATTTCTATTTTTATACATTTCATGCAAAATGTTTGTTTTTTTAATCTTTAGTCTGAAAAAAATTATTTTTTGAAACATAAAAATTTAAAGTGAAGATTGAAGAAAGTTTTATTTTTATTTTTGTAGTATTAGAATAAGTAAGTTTCTGAAGAGCACTCTAAATGACGACTTCTGTTTAATGGAATCCGACAATACACAAATCGGGACCTTGAGAAACCCTGGAGGAGATGAGGCTGAGGCTGGATTCACATGGCAGTGGGGGGCCATAGGGGGGGTTCTGAGGATGGATTCACCTGGCAGTGGGGGACCATAGGGGGGGATTCTGAGGCTGGATTCACCTGGCAGTAGGGGACCATAGGGGGGGATTCTGAGGATGGATTCACATGGCAGTGGGGGGCCATAGGGGGGTTCAGAGGCTGGATTCACATGGCAGTGGGGGACCATAGGGGGGGATTCTGAGGATGGATTCACATGGCAGTGGGGGACCATAGGGGGGTTCAGAGGCTGGATTCACATGGCAGTGGGGGACCATAGGGGGGATTCTGAGGATGGATTCACCTGGCAGTGGGGGACCATAGGGGGGATTCTGAGGATGGATTCACATGGCAGTGGGGGGGTCCATAGGGGGGATTCTGAGGATGGATTCACATAGCAGTGGGGGATCATAGGGGGGATTCTGAGGCTGGGTTTACATGGCAGTGGGGGACCATAGGGGGAATTCTGAGGCTGGATTCAAATGGCAGTGGGGGGTCATGGGGGGGGGGGGGTTCAAAGGCTAGATTCACATGGCAGTGGGGGGCCATAGGGGGGATTCTGAGGCTGGATTCACATGGCGGTGGGGGCCCATAGGGGGTATTCTGAGGCCATAGGGGGGATTCTGAGGATGGATTCACATGGCAGTGGGGGACCATAGGGGGGATTCTGAGGATGGATTCACATAGCAGTGGGGGATCATAGGGGGGATTCTGAGGATGGATTCAAATGACAGTGGGGGGCCATGGGGGGGGGGTTCAGAGGCTAGATTCACATGGCAGTGGGGGGCCATAGGGGGGATTCTGAGGCTGGATTCACATGGCGGTGGGGGGCCATGGGGGGGGGGGTTCAGAGGCTAGATTCACATGGCAGTGGGGGGCCATAGGGGGGATTCTGAGGCTGGATTCACATGGCGGTGGGGGCCCATAGGGGGGATTCTGAGGATGGATTCACATGGCAGTGGGGGACCATAGGGGGGATTCTGAGGATGGATTCACCTGGCAGTGGGGGACCATAGGGGGGTTCAGAGGCTGGATTCACATGGCAGTGGGGGACCATAGGGGGGGATTCTGAGGATGGATTCACATGGCAGTGGGGGGGGCATAGGGGGGGTTCAGAGGCTGGATTCACATGGCAGTGGGGGACCATAGGGGGGATTCTGAGGATGGATTCACCTGGCAGTGGGGGACCATAGGGGGGGATTCGGAGGATGGATTCACATGGCAGTGGGGGGTCCATAGGGGGGATTCTGAGGATGGATTCACATGGCAGTGGGGGGACCATAGGGGGGATTCTGAGGACGGATTCACCTGGCAGTGGGGGACCATAGGGGGGATTCTGAGGATGGATTCACCTGGCAGTGGGGGACCATAGGAGGGTAGGGCGGCACAGTGTGTAGTGGATAGCACTCTCGCCTAGCAGTAAGAAGGGTCGCTGGTCCGAATCCCAACCACAACACTACCTGCCTGGAGTTTGCATGTTCTCCCTGTGCCTGCGGGGGTTTCCTCTGGGTACTCCGGTTTCCTCCCAAAGCAGGGACGAATTGGGGAAACTACTGGCTTGCTCCACGGTCAAAGGGTAGTTCGCGATCGTCGGGTCGCCACCCTTGCCTTTAAAAACGCAGTTTAGGCAGGAAGGCTGGATGAAGCCTAATCAAATGGAGAGCTCCATCTAGTGGTCATTCTACAGATCTCAATATTTGAGACAATAACAAAAATATGGAAGGAGTCAGGATGGATTCACATGGCAGTGGGGGACCATAGGGGGGATTCTGAGGATGGATTCACATAGCAGTGGGGGATCATAGGGGGGATTCTGAGGATGGATTCACATAGCAGTGGGGGATCATAGGGGGGATTCTGAGGATGGATTCAAATGGCAGTGGGGGGCCATGGGGGGGGGTTCAGAGGCTAGATTCACATGGCAGTGGGGGCCATAGGGGGGATTCTGAGGCTGGATTCACATGGCGGTGGAGGGCCATGGGGGGGGGGGGTTCAGAGGCTAGATTCACATGGCAGTGGGGGGCCATAGGGGGGATTCTGAGGCTGGATTCACATGGCGGTGGGGGGCCATGGGGGGGGGGTTCAGAGGCTAGATTCACATGGCAGTGGGGGGCCATAGGGGGATTCTGAGGATGGATTCACATAGCAGTGGGGGATCATAGGGGGGATTCTGAGGCTGGGTTTACATGGCAGTGGGGGACCATAGGGGGAATTCTGAGGCTGGATTCAAATGGCAGTGGGGGGCCATGGGGGGGGGGGTTCAGAGGCTAGATTCACATGGCAGTGGGGGGCCATAGGGGGGATTCTGAGGCTGGATTCACATGGCGGTGGGGGCCCATAGGGGGTATTCTGAGGCCATAGGGGGGATTCTGAGGATGGATTCACATGGCAGTGGGGGACCATAGGGGGGATTCTGAGGATGGATTCACATAGCAGTGGGGGATCATAGGGGGGATTCTGAGGATGGATTCAAATGACAGTGGGGGGCCATGGGGGGGGGGGTTCAGAGGCTAGATTCACATGGCAGTGGGGGGCCATAGGGGGGATTCTGAGGCTGGATTCACATGGCGGTGGGGGGCCATGGGGGGGGGGGGTTCAGAGGCTAGATTCACATGGCAGTGGGGGGCCATAGGGGGGATTCTGAGGCTGGATTCACATGGCGGTGGGGGCCCATAGGGGGGATTCTGAGGCCATAGGGGGGATTCTGAGGATGGATTCACATGGCAGTGGGGGACCATAGGGGGGATTCTGAGGATGGATTCACCTGGCAGTGGGGGACCATAGGGGGGTTCAGAGGCTGGATTCACATGGCAGTGGGGGACCATAGGGGGGATTCTGAGGATGGATTCACATGGCAGTGGGGGGGGCATAGGGGGGGTTCAGAGGCTGGATTCACATGGCAGTGGGGGACCATAGGGGGGATTCTGAGGATGGATTCACCTGGCAGTGGGGGACCATAGGGGGGGATTCGGAGGATGGATTCACATGGCAGTGGGGGGTCCATAGGGGGGATTCTGAGGATGGATTCACATGGCAGTGGGGGACCATAGGGGGGATTCTGAGGACGGATTCACCTGGCAGTGGGGGACCATAGGGGGGATTCTGAGGATGGATTCACCTGGCAGTGGGGGACCATAGGAGGGGAGGGCGGCACAGTGGTGTAGTGGATAGCACTCTCGCCTAGCAGTAAGAAGGGTCGCTGGTCCGAATCCCAACCACAACACTACCTGCCTGGAGTTTGCATGTTCTCCCTGTGCCTGCGGGGGTTTCCTCTGGGTACTCCGGTTTCCTCCCAAAGCAGGGACGAATTGGGGAAACTACTGGCTTGCCCCACGGTCAAAGGGTAGTTCGCGATCGACGGGTCGCCACCCTTGCCTTTAAAAACGCAGTTTAGGCAGGAAGGCTGGATGAAGCCTAATCAAATGGAGAGCTCCATCTAGTGGTCATTCTACAGATCTCAATATTTGAGACAATAACAAAAATATGGAAGAGTCAGGATGGATTCACATGGCAGTGGGGGACCATAGGGGGGATTCTGAGGATGGATTCACATAGCAGTGGGGGATCATAGGGGGGATTCTGAGGATGGATTCAAATGGCAGTGGGGGATCATAGGGGGGATTCTGAGGCTGGGTTTACATGGCAGTGGGGGACCATAGGGGGAATTCTGAGGCTGGATTCAAATGGCAGTGGGGGGCCATGGGGGGGGTCAGAGGCTAGATTCACATGGCAGTGGGGGGCCATAGGGGGGATTCTGAGGCTGGATTCACATGGCGGTGGGGGGCCATGGGGGGGGGGTTCAGAGGCTAGATTCACATGGCAGTGGGGGGCCATAGGGGGGATTCTGAGGCTGGACTTACATGGCAGTGAGGGACCATAGAGGGGATTCTGAGGATGGATTCACATGGCAGTGAGGGACCATAGAGGGGATTCTGAGGATGGATTCACCTGGCAGTGGGGGACCATGAGGTGGGTGTGGGGGGGGGGGTTCTGAGGATGGATTCATATGGCACTGAGAGACCATAGGGGGGATTCTGAGGCTGGACTTACATGGCAGTGAGGGACCATAGAGGGGATTCTGAGGATGGATTCACATGGCAGTGAGGGACCATAGAGGGGATTCTGAGGATGGATTCACATGGCAGTGAGGGACCATAGGTAGGATTATGAGGATGGATTCACATGGCAGTGAGGGACCATAGGTAGGATTCTGAGGATGGATTCACATGGCAGTGAGGGACCATACGCATGGAGTCTCCGGGATAAATGGTGCCAATGTGGTTGTACTCTAGTGGCTAATGCCTGTAGGTCACTCCAATGCCATCAGGGGATGGTGGAGACCACTACCATGGGATCAGGGGATGTCCTTAGATGTAAGCTTTCACACACATGGTTGTGGACACGATACATGGCTTTATGAATCTATTCTCAATAAAGTGGATCTTTCCTTGGATACAATTATTCTTGGTGGCATGTTTTAACTACCCTCTCACTAATATCAGTTGGTTTCCTTTGGGATTAAGGACATCTGATCTCATAGTAGACATTGACATTAGTGGTTTCCACCATCCCCTGATGGCATTGGAGTGGCATACATGCATTAGCCACTAGAGTCTAACCACATTGGTACTGGTCATTGGTACTGGTCATCCTGGAGGCTCTGTGCCCTTTGCGTTTGTTTCTTCGTTGGTAAGAACCGGAATTACCACTCTTAGGACCCGTGCCACTGGGCTCTGAGCTCGTGTTGATGGCCTCAGTTTGAAATGCTCGTTCAGAATTCAATGGTTGTTCCATTTCACCCGCAGTTGACCACTTTCTGTACCTGCTTCATGAGGGTTTTTCCTTACTATAGACTTGTATGGAAATGTGAATAAAAGTCCGCCGACACCAGCCCTTATGTTGTCATAATAGTGCAGCCTTATTTCTTATGGCAGGGGTCTCCAAGCTTTTCAAAGAGCCAGTACGGTTGGGCACTAATGAGGAAGCACGGATGGGCACTGATGAGGCGGCACTGATGGACACTGATGAGGCGGCACTGATGGACACTGATGAGGAGGCACTGATGAGGTAGCACTGATGGGCACTGATGAGGAGGCACGGATGGGCACTGATGAGGAGGCACTGATGGGCACTGATGAGGAGGCACAGATGGGCACTGATGAGGCGGCACAGATGGACACTGATGAGGCGGCACTGATGAGGTAGCACTGATGGGCACTGATGAGGAGGCACAGATGGGCACTGATGAGGCGGCACGGATGGACACTGATGAGGAGGCACTGATGAGGTAGCACTGATGGGCACTGATGAGGCACGGATGGGCACTGATGAGGTAGCACTGATGGGCACTGATGAGGAGGCACTACTAATCAGGACACAGTACATATCTGGAAACATGAAAAAATCATCTACATAGGTGTCCCGGTCCCGCCGATGATAGCAAATCACAGCCACTGGAGGAGATGTAGAGGCGGTTCCATTCCCAAGTTAACATCACATCTGCCCTATACCCATGAGGGTCCCGGGACTTCTCCTCCAGCCCTGTGAGCACCTCCAGCAGCCCTGATGTGCTATCATCGGCGGGACCGGGACCACCTATGTCGATTATTTTGCATGTGGGCAGATATGTACTGTGAGTTCTAACATTTTTTTTTTTTTTTAAATTGCCCACTAGATGGCGCTTTTCCCTTTCTATACACACACAGGAGCAGTAGGGGAAATTGCATGCGATTCGGACAGGAATTGCACTGCATTCCTTTTCAAATTGCATGCCATTTCTTCAGCGCGATGTGCGCCATTTTTTATTATTTTTTCTGTATTGATGCAAATTGCACCGCAAGTACTCAGTATCGGCGAGTACTTGACCGAAAGTATTTGTACTCGCCAATAAAAAAAAAAAAAAAAAAAAAAAAACAACATCGGTGCAACCCTATCCAAAATGAATGGGCTCAAATCGCATGGCACAGAATCGCATGTAATTTGCACAGGAATGCGGTGTGATTCCTGTGCAATCCGCAGTGTAAACCTAGGCTCTATATGAATGGGCTCAAATCGCACGGCGTAAAATCACATGTGAATTGAACAGGAATGAGATGCTGTTGCTGTGCGATTCACATGAACCGAAAAAATAAAAAGAAGAGAAATCAGTGGATTGTAGATATATTTCTGTCTCTTCCTCTTTCAGTCTTCATTAAAAAGTTACCAAATATCTTCCAGGGAGGATAAAATAGGAAGTTCACGGGGGACAGCTGGTTTTCCCCCCATTGCAGATCTCGTTTCCTGCGATTCGGGTTCCCATCTTTGATTGGTGTGTTCAGTTCATGGAATGTGTCCAATATACAGATCGGCAGCCCGGGGCGTTTGTCTCTTGACTTTTATTGTCTCGTAAAAAGGACTAATTCTATTAGTCCCCCCCCCCCCCCCCGCCCTTGTGGTGTGTCTCATGTGATTCATCCTGCGATTGCTTTTCTTCATTCCCGGGAGCAGGGCGCTTTGTGCTTTCCAGAGTGATGACTGCGTGACGGCCTATGCTGCGCTATAAACGACCACGCCTTTACACAGCGCGCGTTTTCCCATCAGATGCGTTTTAAAGACTGGCGGCAAAAATTTTTAAATATCGCCTAAAATCAGTTCCCCTTTTATAGTGCGATATTTTTTTTTGTTTTGACATTTTATCCGTGATCCCAAAATGCCGTATTGGAGCCGAGCTTCCACCGAGGCCACTGCACCCTCCTTTACAGCCGTGTCCTTAATCCCTTCAATACCGGGCTCCCCCCTTCCAATTCTTCCAAATTTTGTAAACAGGTAATTTTTCTCCTTCACTGATGGGCACTGATAGGCAGCACTGCAGTGGTGGCTGGTGCCGCCGCCACCCCCCCCCCCTTTAATTTGGTCGGCCGGTCAGTCAAACCCCCCCCCCCCCATCGCTTGCCCATGCGCCCACCAGCCCCGCACTTCCCCCTATCTAGGTCGCAGGCAGCTTCGGCGGCTTCCCCCTACGTCTCCTCCTGGGTGGTCAATATGGTTGCTTCTCCTCTCAGCCAATCGGGTCTCAGGACTCGCTTCCTGGTCAGAATCGGCGACCCGTCAGATTAGCGAATGGACGTGACGTTCCGTCAGCTGCGCATCCGTTCCACCGCTACCTGGTTTGCTAATCTGGCAGAACACCTGCAGTCAGAAGAAGGCAGCGGACATCTTACTACACCCGGCCACGTCTTGAATTTAACAGTAATTTTAGCAATAAAGTGAGCGGATATAAGTAACTATCGTATATTGACATCTGTGATGCTGTTTGGATGTTACATTTTGAAAGAAGCTGTAAGAAGGTGGCAGGGGCCATGTTGGTACACCCCGCAGTAGGAGGGTGGAGGAGGACATGTTGGTACACCCCGCAGTAGGAGGGTGGAGGAGGACATGTTGGTACACCCCGCAGTAAGAAGGTGATGGAGGCCATGTTGGTGCACCCCGCAGTAGGAAGGTGGCAGGGGCCATGTTGGTACACCCCGCAGTAGGAGGGTGGAGGAGGACATGTTGGTGCACCCCGCAGTAGGAAGGTGGTGGAGGCCATGTTGGTGCACCCCGCAGTAGGAAGGTGGCGGAGGCCATGTTGGTACACCCCGCAGTAGGAAGGTGGCAGAGGCCATGTTGATACACCCAGCAGTAGGAAGGTGGCGGAGGCCATGTTGATACACCCAGCAGTAGGAAGGTGGCGGAGGCCATGTTGATACACCCTGCAATAGGAAGGTGGCGGAGGCCATGTTGGTACACCCCGCAGTAGGAAGGTGGCAGAGGCCATGTTGGTGCACCCCACAGTAGGAAGGTGGAGGAGGCCATGTTGGTACACCCCGCAGTAGGAAGGTGGCAGAGGCCATGTTGGTACACCCCGCAGTAGGAAGGTGGCAGAGGCCATGTTGGTACACCCCGCAGTAGGAAGGTGGCAGAGGCCATGTTGGTACACCCCGCAGTAGGAAGGTGGAGGAGGCCATGTTGGTACACCCCGCAGTAGGAAGGTGGCAGAGGCCATGTTGGTACACCCCGCAGTAGGAAGGTGGCAGAGGCCATGTTGGTACACCCCGCAGTAGGAAGGTGGCAGAGGCTATGTTGGTACACCCCGCAGTAGGAAGGTGGCAGAGGCTATGTTGGTACACCCTGCAGTAGGAAAGTGGGATGAATGGGATGTTTTATAAGGTGATTGTTTATCAATCACTTTCAGCGCACTCCTGTGCGAGGGCGGCCATGTTTGCACACACGGGGACGAACACGTGTCCCGTGCATCCGTTTGCTGCTCCCAATTTGACATAGGTGTGGGCGTGTGACCCCCGAACCCACACACGGCCTGCATTTGGGGACACGCACATGGATGCTAAATTAGAAGTTTCGGCTGTATCCGTGCAGCCGCTGCGTCCCAACTGACATGGGATCGCCCGCACCCTGCACATACCCGTGTGGGCAACACAGCACTTGCACGGGTGGAACTTCACTCTACCAATCAACATTGATTATTTTTAATCCTTATGCTGCTACGATTAGTAAAAAGATAGGAACGTATATCCTAATTACTTGTTTTATACTTCTTTTTTTTTTCGGTTACTTCCTGGTTATTGCCTAGGCAAATGATGTCATACATCCCAGGACTCTTTGGAAGGAGAGGAGGAGGAGGGGTTTTCTCAGCTAAGCACACCCTGCTGCATGCATACTTGAGCTAAGGGCAGATGGATTCCAGGAAGTAAATGCTTAATGAATCATTTTAACCTTACTAAAGATGGCCACAGAAATGCTAGGCGGGCAGTTTCAAAGTGATTTCTCAACAAAATAAAGCGTGGAGACATGGATGGACGGATGGAGGGAGTTTGCTTTGAATATTAAAAATGAATTGATTATCGATTTTGGTTTGTGGTGCTCAGATGTAATAAAGAAATATGAACAAAGCACATCCCTCTATAGCGTGTACTTGTCTCAGTCCAGAGCACTAAGTGCCATTTCTGTCTGCTGCCTCCTTCCTCCGCTATCTGCATGACAAGTTTTCCTGACAAGGGATACAAAGGTGACGGGGGAGCTCCAGTACACAGCCTGTGATTGACAGCCTCAGCTTTGTTCCCGAGTGCTGTGCGAGTGGGGGGCGTGTACCTTCCCTCCAATCAGCTCTCATGGAGCTCTGCAGAGTGTACCTTCAGCTCCCCGCCCCCTTCTTTCTGAAACCTCAGACAAGCTTTACAAATTCTGCATTTTGAATGATGTAAAGAAGGGAAGACTGCAGATAAACAGGTGCAACTTATGTAGGAGGATATGTTTAATCTCTGTGTATCACCTGAGGATAGTTATTTCACTGGGGATATGGAAGGATTTGCAAACACTTTATGTACATCCCATAGAAAGGGGGGTGGGGGTGGGGCAGTGTAGAGACACTTTAAACCTGCCCCCCCCCCCCCCCCATCTTCCCTTTAGTCTTGCACAGTTGTACCAACTCCTCTCCTGGACTGAAATGGCTTCCTCTGCACACTGCGAGCTTCTCACAATGTGCATTAGAAGCTGCAGCAAGTCAGAGCCCATCTCATTTCCTGACCGGAGGACGTCCATCACCATTGTCTAGCTGCCCTTTTCTCCCCAGCGTGACTGTCCCTTGCCCCGCCCCTTTCATTTATTTGATTTCAGTTCTTTCAATCATGGAAGCTCAGCATCCCATAAGAGGGTTTCCCTTTTTGTAGGCTGGAACACTCACTCCTGCAGACTCGCCCCATCAGGTCATGCACTGTGCTTCTTACAACAGGGAATGATTGTATTAGACCCCAGTCTGGCACTGGATTGAAGGCTGTAATATATATTTAAAGTTAAAATCTATTTTGTGATAAGAAAAAATATTTTAGAAAAATATGCAGCATGTTGCTGTGCATTTCAATGCCGTTTCTGCTGACTTTGTTACTGAATTAATTTTTACTGCAAATAAATAGTTCCATGTGTCTCTGTCTGTTGGTTGGTTAGTCTGACTCTGTTCAAGTATCATCTGCAATACCTGTTCTGCATGCAGCAAGGGCAGTCCCCTCCATTCAGTGCTGAGCTTCATCTGACAGCTGCCTTCATTCAGGATAGCTAAATGTGTGGGCTGATCGCTGTGCACACCCCCTGGAGCAACCCAAAACCCTTCCCTGGAGCAACCCAAACCCTTCCCTGTAGTATTCCCTGGAGCATCCCAAACCCTTCACTGGAGGATCCCACCCTTCCCTGGAGCAACCCAAACCCTTCCCTGGAGTATTCCCTGGAGCATCCCAAACCCTTTCATGGAGGAACACAAACCCTTTCCTGTAATTCCAAACCATTCACTGGAGCAACCCAAACCCTTCACTGGAGTATGCCACCCTTCACTGAAGGATCCCATCCTTCCCTGGAGTATTCCAAACCCTTCCCTGGAGCAATCCAAACCCTTACCTGGAGCAATCCAAACCCTTACCTGGAGCAATCCAAACCCTTACCTGGAGTATTCCCTGGAGCAACCCAAACCCTTCCCTAGAGGCACATAAACCCTTCCCTAGAGGCACATAAACCCTTCCCTGGAGCATCCCAAACCATTTACTGGATCAACCCAAACCCTTCACTGAAGGATCCCACCCTTCCCTGGAGCAACCCAAACCCTTCGCTGGAGGAACCCAAACCCTTCGCTGGAGGAGTCCAAACCCCTCCCTGAAACAGTCCAAACCCCTCCCTGAAACAGTCCAAACCCCTCCCTGAAACAGTCCAAACCCCTCCCTGAAACAGTCCAAACCCCTCCCTGAAACAAACAGTCCAAACCCCTCCCTGAAACGAACAGTCCAAACCCCTCCCTGGAACAGTCCAAACCCCTCCCTGGAACAGTCCAAACCCCTCCCTGGAACAGTCCAAACCCCTCCCTGGAACAGTCCAAACCCCTCCCTGGAGGCTTCCAGTGATATCAGCAAACTAAACAAAAAATATCACAACTGTAACCTAAATTGTGATGTTTCCCAGAAGGTTTTGGGCAACAGGTGGAGGGGGGGGGGGGGGGGGAGAACTTCTGGTTGTTTTGACTAGGTGATCCCCAAAAAAGTGCAAAAAAAAAGAAAAGGAGGGGGGAGGAGGGCATAAAGTGGAACTTCCCCCTTAGGATGAAGTTCCACTCTAAAGCTGGGTATACATGTACCGAAATTTGACCAGTTGAGTAGGTACCGGCTAAATTTCGGTATGTGTGTAGCCCAGATTTTGCACTCTTCACTATTAATAAATCAACCAAAATTTAAATAAATCAAATTTTTCTTTCAAAGAAAAACTCACAGGTCTCTGCATCCATGCAAGCAATGTGGATGCAGGTATCTTCCCCCCCCCCGCTGCGCTATTGTATTCTGACAGCTGGGACTCCACCCCCCATCAGAATACACCAATCATTAGACCAGCGTCTGTTGAATGGTCCTGCTGAAAAAAACAGCATCCGAGCAGTGCATGCAGCCAATACCTACAGCGTAGATTGAATGCTGATTTTCCAGCAGGACCGTTCAACAGAGGTCGGTCTAATTGGTGTATTCTGATCGGGGGGGGGGGGGTGGAGTCCCAGCTGTCAGAATACAATAGCACAGTGGGGGGAGGGGGTTGGGGAAGATACCTGCATACACATTACTTGCATGGATGCAGAGACCTGTGAGTTTTTCTTTGAAAGAAAAATAAACTCTATGGGGTTGATTTATTAAAACTGAAGAGTACAAAATCTGGTGCATCTCTGCATAGTAACCAATCCGCTTTCAGGTTTTCATTGTCAAAGCTTAAAGTGGTTCTCAAGGCAGAAGTTTTTTTTTTTTTCATCTTAATGTATTCTATGCATTAAGATAAAAAACCTTCAACATTCATCTGAGCCCCATCTCGATCCAGCATGCTGCACAAGAGCCTTGGCTGTCCGGGACTCTCCCTGGCTCGTTGGTTGAGATAGCAGCAGGCACCATTGGCTCCCGCTGCTGCCAATCAAAGTCCGCTTAAATCTACTCCCAACCCCCAATCTAAGACTATATTCCATCCACCCTGTAAAAAGGAAAGAGGTCTATACTCACCTATTCTGAGGGTGCTCCGGTCCGGTCACATGATCAGGTCCCAGCGTAGAGGAGGGACAGCTGACAAACAGATGCCCCATAGTAATCCTATGGGTGACGTCATCGCGCAGGCTCTGCAAATTTTGCCACTGCTCTGTCCTCCTACACTGAAGACTGCTGAGGTACGATCATGTGGCCAGACCAGAGCGACTTCAGAATAGGTAAGTATAGACATCTTCCCTTTTACAGGGTTGACAGAATAGGCTTAGAATGGGGGGTGGGAGTAGATTTAGGCTTAGGGTTTTGACAGGAACTATACTGTAAGGGAAATAAAGTTTCTCAGGGGGGTTCCCTAGGAGCTGAAAATTGTTTCAAGGGTAAAAATTTAGAGGAAGGTTGTCCCAGGCCACTTTTCACATGTGTGGCAATTCAATGTGGACAACCTTTAGCACCGGCATCGGACTTTGGGCTTTCTTCCAGGTGCATTCCACTTAAGGTTGCCAACTTCTTCAGTAACAAATACCGGCCGCCTTACCTTCTCCTTCTTAAGAACATTACAATTGTCTGGTGGAAACCCAAGTACTGCTTGCATTGGAGAACACTACTATAATCATTAATAGTTCACTGACTGCAGTTGGCTTCCCTCTAAAGCCTCGTACACACGATCGGATTTTCGGCAGGAACTGTTTGCCTAAAATCCGACCGTTAGTACGCTCCATCTGACAACCGTTGTCGAACTTTCGGCCAACAAATGTTGGATGGCAGGCTGGTAAATTTTCGGCGGACTGCGGTCTATTGTCCGATTTTCCTATCATGTGTACAAAAGTCCGTCACACAAAAGTCCAAAGTACAAACACGCATGCTCGGAATCAGTGCTCACCAAACACGGCATTAGCAGAAGGTGCCCAAAGGGTGGCGCTCAAGAGCTGAAATTCCACGTAGTACGTCACTACGTCCGTGTTTGTTGGCCGACAATTGTGTGCCGTTAGTATGCAAGACAAGTTCCTGGCGCACGCCCTTCGGACAAAAGTCTGTCACTCAGTTGGCCAACAATCTGATCGTGTGTACGAACGAGGCTTTAGGCAGGGGTCTCAAACTGGCGGTCCTCCAGCTCTTGCGAAACTACAAGTCCTCTGCCTCTGAGAGTCATGCTTGTAACTGTTAGCCTTGCAATGCCTCATGGGACTTGTAGTTTGGCAACAGTGGCAGGGCCGCCAGTTTGGGACCCCCTGCTCTGGGGCCTCGTGCACACTGGGCAGGTGGAGGCCTTAGGTGCACCATCCATTCCTGGTGCCAGAAGCCTGTCAAGTGCTTTGATAGTCTGACAGCTGCTGCGGCTTGACGGGGCTGGGCGTATACTGCCCTAAACGCACATAGCGCTAGGTGCACCGCTGTGCTGCTATGACTATTTTAGTGATTTTTTTAACACTATATTGTCAAAAGTATTGGGACGCCTGCCCTTACACACACATGAACTTTAATGATATCCCAGTCTTAGTCCGTAGGGTTCAATATTGAGTTGGCCCACCCTTTGCAGCTTTATAACAGCTTCAACTCTTCTGGGAAGGCCGTCCACAAGGTTTAGGAGTGTGTCTATGGGAATGTTTGACCATTCTTCCAGGAGCGTCAGGCACTGAGGTTGGACGAGAAGGCCTGGCTCGCAGTTTTTCGGACTCTGTGCAGGACAGTCAAGTTCCTCCACCCCAAACTCGCTCCTCCATGTCTTTATGGACTTTGCTTTGTGCACTGGTGCGCAGTCATGTTGGAACAGGAAGGGGCCGTCCCCAAACTGTTCCCACAAAGTTGGGAGCATAAAATTGTCCAAAATGTCTTGGTATGCTGACACCTTAAGAGTTCCTTTCACTGGAGCTAAGGGGCCAAACCCAACCCCTGAAAAACAACCCCCACACCATAATCCCCCCTCCACCAAATGGTTTGGACCAGTGCACAAAGCAAGGTCCATAAAGACATGGATGAGCGAGTTTGGGGTGGAGGAACTTGACTGGCCTGCACAGAGTCCTGACCTCAACCCGATACAACACCTTTGGGATGAATTAGAGCGGAGACTGCGAGCCAGGCCTTCTCCAACATCAGTGCCTGACCTCACAAATGCTCTTCTGGAAGAATGGTCAAACATTCCCATAGACACACTCCTAAACCTTGTGGACGGCCTTCCCAGAAGAGTTGAAGCTCTTATAGCTGCAAAGGGCGAAGCCAACTCAATATTGAACCCTATGGACTAAGACTAGGATGCCATTAAAGTTCATGTGCGTGTAAAGGCAGGCGTCCCAATACTTTTGTCAATATAGCGTAGAATGAATATGGAGTAACATTTTAAGACCCTGCTTTGTAGAAGCTAAGGCTCACCCTTTTCCAGGACTCGACAAACATCAGGTCACAATAGTGACAAGAAATGTAGTCCCTGGCGAATAGAATGTAATGCAGTTCGATGTGCATTGCATTACATTCAGTGGAGCACAGGGGAGACATTGGGGGTCTCATTAAAGAGAACCTGTCGCCAAAAAAATCATTGCATAGAGGATTTTTTGTCCCCTATGTAATAGAAAAAATAAAGTTGGTTAAAAAAATAAAATTAAAAAAAAAAAAAGTTTTTTTTATTGTAAAAAGATTAAAAGCTACACCCAAGCACACAAAATACCCCCCCCCCCCCAAAAAAAAAGAGGCACCAACATAAACGCGATGGGGAGCCCATGCCCGAAAATGTTGATTGCGATTCACATTATTATTACATATCACAACGCACACCTCAGAATGAAAGCAATAATTCTAGCACCCCTCCTCCCCCGTTAACTAAAAACCGATGACCTATAGGGGGCTTTAAAAGTATCGCCTGTAAAAAAAAAAAAAAAAATTATATTATAGGTTGGACGTGTTGGGTATCTACTTACTCGGAGCAACCTCATCTTTTATATTTTACCAAAAAATTTGGGTAATTTATTGCCCAATTTTGCGGTAATATTGTGTGACAAACAATTGGAACCCACCACTATTTTATTCTCCAGGGTGTCTGCTTTCAGAAAATATATAATGTTTGGGGGGTTTTATGTCATCTTCAGACATAAAATGATTTTTTTTTTTAAAGGTGTGCAAAAAAACTGCTCTGTCAGGATAAGTTCACTTTCGGGAACATGTTACATTTTCTACCCATAATATTTGTTAGTTAAAAAAAAACAAAAAAACTGGCGCCTCACTTTTTTAGCTGGCGCCTAGAGTCAAAGCAAATTTGTCAAGCCATTGCTCTTATTCATATGCTAATGAACCCGTTTGACTGGTTCGTGAAGCTCGAGTCAGGAGATGATGTAGGCAGAAAGTAAGGGGAGGGAAGGAGGGCTTTGGACAGCCAAGTGGAGAAGACAAAGCAAAACAAGCGCCCAGCTGCAGCAGCCTTTAGACTCTCAGTGGGTGACAGGCTGCCGACACTGCAGTGGGGGGTGGACGGGGGACCTGAGGCCTCCTGCTGCAGCTAAATGCCCAGGTATGGAGGGAAAACCAGGTCTGATGGAAACAAAAGCTCCTGGTGTGCTGGTGACACTTCCTTCTCACATGGGACCAGAGCACCTCACATGGGACCAGAACACCTAGGACCAGGGCAGTGGTCTCCATCATTTGCAGACCTAAGCAGGGAAGAGGCTGTGATAAGTCCTCTTCTGCTGAGCTGTTCCCCCCTGGACTCTTCTCCTGTCCTGTCCATCCCATTGAAGTCACATACAAGCATCTGAGATGGACAGGAGGTGCCGATAGGGAGCAGCACTGCACAGCAACACAATCAGAGCCGATTGCCTGTGTAGTTGTATATGAGTCAGCAGAGGGGATATGATCTACCTGCCACCTGCCTGTGACTGAGGAGTAGATTGTTTCTGAACCCCTGGGGACCTCTCACAGAACCCTGGTTGAGAAGTGGTCTCCAAACTTATTGCAGCCGTTTGCTTGCCTTTATCTGGCCCCTGGGGCACTATTCCTCTCACTGACACCAGTAATAGGGCACCATTCCTTCCACCGACATGAATAATGGGGAACTATTCCTCCCACTGACACCAATGATGGGACACTATTCCTCCCACTGATACCAATGATGGGACACTATTCCTCCCACTGATACCAATGATGGGACACTATTCCTCCCACTGATACCAATGATGGGGCACTATTCCTCCCACTGACACCAATGATGGGACACTATTCCTCCCGCATTCAAGGTGGCTGTCTACAGTCCTTTGCACAGGCATGGGTACGTTTGTGTGAATGAGGTTTTAATGTTAATTATTTTTGCTTGCATAATCAAAGGAGCATGAATGAGCAGACAGTTTTGTTTTTTTGGGTGGAGTTCTACTTTAACCTTTTCACTGCCAGAGCCGTTTTTTGCACACGTTTAAAAAAAATCATGTTAGGCCTGAAGATTACATAAAATCCCCAAAACATTCTATATTTTCTGAAAGCAGACACGCCTAGAGAATAAAATAGTGGTAGTTCCGATTTTTTTTATGTCACACGATGTTACTGCAAAGGTCTAGAAAATGCAAAATCTCAGTAAAAAAAACATACTAAAGTGAATTTTAGGGCAAACAAACGCAATAAACTACTCAAATTTTCGGCAAAATATAAAAGATGAGGTTGCACCGAGTAAATAGATACTGAACATGTCAAACCTTAAATTTGTGTGAGCCAGTGAAATGGCGATAAACTTCAGTATCCTATATTTTTTATAGGCGACGATTCAAAGGCCCCCTTTAGGTCATCAGTTTAGTGTTATGGAGGAGCTAATTGTAAAAAAATATAAAAAAAATTAAAAATTGTAAAAAACAAAATTGTAAAAAAAAATTAAATAAAAACCTACTGACACAGTCCACGCCTCATCAGTGCTCATCGGTGCCACCGTTACATGACATAAAAAAAAAAAAAAAAAAAAAAATATTGGTACTTGTACTCATAGTTACATAGTAGGTGAGGTTGAAAAAAGACACAAGTCCATCAAGTCCAACCTATGTGTGTGATTATGTGTCAGTATTACATTACATATCCCTGTATATTGCGGTCATTCAGGTGATTATCTAATAGTTTCTTGAAGCTATCAATGCTCCCCGCTGAGACCACCGCCTGTGGAAGGGAATTCCACATCCTTGCCGCTCTTACAGTAAAGAACCCTCTACGTAGTTTAAGGTTAAACCTCTTTTCTTCTAATTGTAATGAGTGGCCACGAGTCTTATTAAACTCTCTTCTGCGAAAAAGTTTTATCCCTATTGTGGGGTCACCAGTACAGTATTTGTAAATTGAAATCATATCCCCTCTCAAGCGTCTCTTCTCCAGAGAGAATAAGTTCAGTGCTCGCAACCTTTCCTCATAACTAAGATCCTCCAGACCCTTTATTAGCTTTGTTGCCCTTCTTTGTACTCACTCCATTTCCAGTACGTCCCTCCTGAGGACTGGTGCCCAGAACTGGACAGCATACTCCAGGTGCTCGGTCCTAAAAAAGTGGTATCGGTGCATCCCTAGTATATATACATGAATTGGTTTTTACATATGTACTTATTAAGTGCTATAATATGTCTTAAATGATAATAAATATGCCAAGTGTTTTATACGCTGGTCTTCACTTGCCTCACTTAAAGTCCCCAAACTCCCCTCTCTGTCTCCCCCGTCAGTGCAGCCTCATCAGCGCCCGTCAGTGCAGCCTCATCAGCGCCCGTCAGTGCAGCCTCATCAGCGCCCATCAGGGCTGCCTCATCAGCGCCCATCAGGGCTGCCTCATCAGCGCCCATCAGGGCTGCCTCATCAGCGCCCATCAGGGCTGCCTCATCAGCGCCCGTCAGTGAAGGAGAAAAATTACTTATTTACAAAATTTTAAAACAAAAAAAAAAAACTTTTTTTTTTTTCACAATTTTCAGTCTTTTTTCATTTGTTTAGCAAACAATAAAAACCTCCAGTGGTAAATAAATACCACCAAAAGAAAGCTCTATTTGTCTCAACAAAATGATAAAAATGTTGTTTGTGTACAGTGTAGCATGACCGCGCAATTGTCAAAGTGGGACAGCGATGAAAGCTGAAAATTGGCGCCTGGGCAGGAAGGGGGTGAAAGTGGCCGGTATTGAAGGGGTTAAATAGAAGGACGGCCTTTATCTGCAATTCACTTCAAACAGTGCTGAGACATTTCATAGGGGCCTGTGAAGTCATTATCAGGCACACTAAACTTTCACCAGCATTATAAACTGTCTGCCTGAGCGCATACAATGCTGACTAATGCTGTATATCAACTAAACACTAACACCGACATTAAACTCTGGTTGTAAAAACAAAGAAAAAACAAAAGATTTTCTTTAGTATACATTCTTATCTCAGAAAAGTCCCTTCTGTGCAATCAGCCTCCTTCAGATTCCTTTTTTATTGCTGCTGTAATCTGACTTCCTGATACAGAGGGCGTCTGCCTTTTATTCTCCAGGGTCACTCGCCATTACTTGATAGACGATGGGATTTGCAATGTACATAGAGCATGTACAACTTTTTGAGATGGGAACAAGGGACACCAATTAGCAAAAGTATATAGGCATAGGACACACCCCCTGCCACGCCCCCTTAAAAGGAGAATTATACAAAAAAACAAAATGATTAGTTAAACCCACAAGTGCTTTTTTTTTTACCATTACTATTCCTTTATATTGGCTTCTGAAATTTACAAATTGAAATGAAAGGTTTAGCACTGGGAAAACACTTTTTGATAGATAAAAAGTTAAAGTGCATTTTATATACAACTATATAGATCAGACCTAAATGAGGGACCAATGAGGAGGAAAGCGGGACTGTGTTCCAAATCAGGGACAGTCGGGAGCGATGGCCGTGTACAGGAGAGCAGCTCATGTGCAATGCTTGTTCCAAACAAAGGGAAATGAGGGGCAAAAAGGAAGTTCAAAAGCTCACTGAGGGGAAAAAATAAAACACAGTAGGACTTTAAGTAGTGGATATGGAAGGATTATTTTTGGTAATTGTTTAGGGCAGGCGTGTCAAAACTCAATATCCCTGGAGGCATCAGCAGCATTGTTGCCCTCAAAGGGCCAGTTGCGTCTGGGGTTTGCTACATACAGGGCAGGGTTCAGGAGCACGCTGCGCGCACAGTGCAGGGTTCAGGAGCACGCTGCGCGCACAGTGCAGGGTTCAGGAGCACGCTGCGCGCACAGTGCAGGGTTCAGGAGCACGCTGCGCGCACAGTGCAGGGTTCAGGAGCACGCTGCGCGCACAGTGCAGGGTTCAGGAGCACGCTGCGCGCACAGTGCAGGGTTCAGGAGCACGCTGCGTGCACAGTGTAGAGTGCAGGAGCAGGCTGCATACAGAGTGCAGAGTTCAGGGTGCAGAGTGCAGGAGCATGCTGCGTACAGGCTGCAGGAGCATGGTGCAGAGTTTAGGAGCACGCTGCCAACAGAATGCAGAGTTCAGGAGCACGCTGCGTACAGAGTGCAGAGTTCAGGAGCACGCTGCGCACACAGTGCAGGGTTTAGGGGTGCAATCTGCACAGTGTGCAATACTAATCACCCCCCCAAAGCTTCCTCACATCTCTCTCTCTCCCATGTTGCCCATCTCTAGTACCTCCCTGTGTAGGCGACTCCGCCTTGCCTTGTGGGGAGATCGTTGCCTCTCTCAGATTCTGGAGACCTGTCCCCACCACAAATGCATGCAAGGATCTGTTGGATTCGGGAGCTGCTCAGAGAAAAGCCATCCCTTGTAATCACAGAAGGCTTCTTTCTTTGTTGACATGTGACAGCGGGGAGCAGAGGGTGAGAGCCGGAGGTGGTGGAATGGAGGTTCACCATGTTCCAGCTGCAAAACTGGGTCCGGGGGCCACATGACAGGGCCTGGTGGGCGAGATTCGGCCCACGGGCCTTGTGTTTGATATGTGTGGATTAGGGTCACTTTAACAATGATAAGCTGGCATGGAGACTCTCCTGTATAACATTAATAAAATGGTTGTAAAGCTTACAAAAAACAATCATGGTCATGTGACCCGGAATGTGACAGTTCTATACAAATAAAAAATAACCCCAAAAAAACTACAAATACATGTGAAGTCACACTGCCACACATAGTGCAGTCCCTAAACTAGGAGCACCTAAAGCAATGCATGGATTTAGAGAAGACTTATGATGGAGGTGATCCCATCCCCCACAGAGGCACAGAAGACGCCACGTGTGTCCCAACAACGCACATGTCAAATGACTAAATCTACTATAATCAGCCAGGTACAAGGTGCATGATAGGTCAGCGAAGACACCGAACAATACAAAAACTGCACAATACTCCAGTCAAATGGAAAAGCTAATTATGATAGAGATAGTAGACATATCATTAGGTTTTCTGTGATGAATAGCTGGACTGAGTGCAGGAAAATTCTTGAATTGTTCAGTGTTATGCCTAGGGAGAGGAGAGGAGAGGAGGGAGGGGAGGACAGAGAGGAGAGAGGGAGGACAGAGGGGAGGGGAGGACAGAGAGGAGAGAGGGAGGACAGAGGGGAGGGGATGAAGAGTGGAGAGGAGAGAGGATGAAGAAAGGAAAGGAGAGAGGGAGAGGGAAAAGATGACAGAGGGAGAAGAGAGGAGAAGAGGTGGAGTGGACAGAGGCAGAGATAGAAAAGAGGAGAGGGAAAAGCAAGGTGAGAGAGGAGAAAAGGAGGGAAAAAGAAAAAAGGTGAGAAAAGATGGAGGACAGAGGAAGGACAGAAGAGAGAGAGAGAGGACAGAGAAGGACAGAGAGAGAGAGAGAGAGGACAGAGGAAGGACAGAGAGAGAGAGAGAGGACAGAGGAAGGACAGAGAGAGAGAGAGAGAGGACAGAGGAAGGACAAGAGAGAGAGAGAGAGAGGACAGAGGAAGGACAGAGAGAGAGAGAGAGAGGACAGAGGAAGGACAGAGAGAGAGAGAGAGAGGACAGAGGAAGGACAGAGAGAGAGAGAGAGAGGACAGAGGAAGGACAGAGAGAGAGAGAGAGGACAGAGGAAGGACAGAGAGAGAGAGAGAGAGAGGACAGAGGAAGGACAGAGAGAGAGAGAGAGAGGACAGAGGAAGGACAGAGAGAGAGAGAGAGAGGACAGAGGAAGGACAGAGAGAGAGAGAGAGAGGACAGAGGAAGGACAGAGAGAGAGAGAGAGAGAGAGAGAGAGAGAACAGAGGAAGGAGAGAGAGAGAGAGAGAGAACAGAGGAAGGAGAGAGAGAGAGAGAGAGAGAGACAGAGGAAGGACAGAGGAAGGACAGAGAGACAGAGGAAGGACAGAGAGACAGAGGAAGGACAGAGAGAGAGAGAGACAGAGAGAGAGAGGACGGAGAGAGAGAGAGAGGACAGAGAGAGAGAGAGAGAGGACAGAAGAGAGAGAGAGAGGACAGAGAGAGAGAGAGAGAGGACAGAGAGAGAGAGAGAGAGGACAGAGAGAGAGAGAGAGAGACAGAGAGAGAGAGAGAGGGACAGAGAGAGAGAGAGAGAGGACAGAGAGAGAGAGAGAGAGGACAGAGAGAGAGAGAGAGAGGACAGAGAGAGAGAGAGAGGACAGAGAGAGAGAGAGAGGACAGAGAGAGAGAGAGAGGACAGAGAGAGAGAGAGAGGACAGAGAGAGAGAGAGAGGACAGAGAGAGAGAGAGAGGACAGAGAGAGAGAGGACAGAGAGAGAGAGAGGACAGAGAGAGAGAGGACAGAGGAAGGACAGAGAGAGAGAGAGAGAGAGAGAGAGAGCAGAGGAAGGACAGAGAGAGAGAGAGAGAGAGAGAGAGAGACAGAGGAAGGACAGAGAGAGAGAGAGAGAGAGAGAGACAGAGGAAGGACAGAGAGAGAGAGAGAGAGAGAGGACAGAGGAAGGACAGAGAGAGAGAGAGACAGAGAAGAGAGGACAGAGGAAGGACAGAGAGAGAGAGAGAGAGAGAGGACAGAGGAAGGAGAGAGAGAGGAGAGAGAGAACAGAGGAAGGAGAGAGAGAGAGAGAGAGAACAGAGGAAGGAGAGAGAGAAGGAGAGAGAGAGAGAGAGAGAACAGAGGAAGGAGAGAGAGA
>JBBDGP010005828.1:17500-42132 GCA_037952835.1 Lithobates septentrionalis | reverse complement strand
GAGAATGGGACGGAAGAAGAAGAAGCAGCTGAAGCCGTGGTGTTGGTATCCTTGTGTATATATATATTGGGGGGGGGGTGAGGGGAGATCTCCTCATACAATATGGCGGTGAGGTGGTGGGGGAGGGGATGATGCCTCACAATCCCCCCTCATTGTCCTCCGTGTAGTCCGGAGAGGAGGAGGAGGAGGTGTGGTGATGTCTCCTGTATGGTGAGGCCTCCTCCATGTCTTGTGGCGCCCCTGGTGGTGGAGATCCCCTCATGGTGATTATTATATGGGGGGGGGAGGGGAGGACATTATTACATCTCCTCTTTGGTGTCACATGATTTTTTCTACAGCCAATAAGCTCCCCCCCCTCCCCCGTGTTTTGTCCCCCCCCCCTCCCCCGTGTTTTGTCCCCCCCCCTCCCCCGTGTTTTGTCCCCCCCCCCTCCCCCGTGTTTTGTCCCCCCCCCCTCCCCCGTGTTTGTCCCCCCCCCCCTCCCCCGTGTTTGTCCCCCCCCCCTCCCCCGTGTTTTGTCCCCCCCCTCCCCCGTGTTTTGTCCCCCCCCCCTCCCCGTGTTTTGTCCCCCCCCCCTCCCCCTCCCCCGTGTTTTGTCCCCCCCTCCCCGTGTTTTGTCCCCCCCCCGTGTTTTGTCCCCCCCCCCCCGTGTTTTGTCCCCCCCCCCTCACCCGTGTTTTGTCCCCCCCCCCTCCCCCGTGTTTTGTCCCCCCCCCCCCCCCGTGTTTTGCCCCCGCCCCCGTGTTTTGTCCCCCCCTCCCCCGTGTTTTGTCCCCCCTCCCCCGTGTTTTGTCCCCCCCTCCCCTCCCCGTGTTTTGTCCCCTACCCTGTGTTTTGTCCCCTCCCCCGTGTTTTGTCCCCCCCCCTCCCCCGTGTTTTGTCCCCCCCCTCCCCCGTGTTTTGTCCCCCCCTCCCCCGTGTTTTGTCCCCCCCCCTCCCCCGTGTTTTGTCCCCCCCCCTCCCCCGTGTTTTGTCCCCCCCCCCCTCCCCCGTGTTTTGTCCCCCCCCCCTCCCCCGTGTTTTGTCCCCCCCCCCTCCCCCGTGTTTTGTCCCCCCCCTCCCCCGTGTTTTGTCCCCCCCCCTCCCCCGTGTTTTGTCCCCCCCCCCCCTCCCCCGTGTTTTGTCCCCCCCCCCCTCCCCGTGTTTTGTCCCCGCCCCCCCCTCCCCCGTGTTTTGCCCCCCCCTCCCCCGTGTTTTGTCCCCCCCCCCTCCCCCGTGTTTTGTCCCCCCCCCTCCCCCGTGTTTTGTCCCCCCCCCCCCCCCCCCCCCGTGTTTTGTCCCCCCCCCCGTGTTTTGTCCCCCCCCCGTGTTTTGTCCCCCCCCGTGTTTTGTCCCCCCCCGTGTTTTGTCCCCCCCCCCGTGTTTTGTCCCCCCCCCGTGTTTTGTCCCCCCCCCCCCCCCGTGTTTTGTCCCCCCCCCCCCCTCCCCCGTGTTTTGTCCCCCCCTCCCCGTGTTTTGTCCCCCCCCCTCCCCCGTGTTTTGTCCCCCCCCCTCCCCGTGTTTTGTCATATATGTAGTAGGATATACAGGTGATCTCCGGGTTACAAACAAGACAGGGACTGTAGGTTTGTTGTTAAGTAGAATCTCTTTGTAATTTTGAACATTTTTAACGTGTTTAGCTCCAGCCAAAAAATCTATTTTAAGCTTTTTGGAAAACATAGGGAAGGGTTATCACCCCTGTGACATTTGTTTTGCGTCTTTCCTCCTCTTCAGAAGATTTCACCTCACTTTTTTGTCCCAATGAAAAATGTTTTTTGAAAATTTGGGTTTTTTTGTGGAACAAGGATTGGAAAGCATCAGTGGAAAGGAGAAATTGTTTTCCATATTAACTCTTACATGAGAGAATTTCCCTTCCTATGGGTAGATTTCATCTCACTTCCTGTTGTCTCCTTCCGTTTGCAAGTAGGAGTCGTTTGTAACTCGGGGTAGGGCTGGGAAAAAAATCGATTTAAATCTTGAATCGAGTTGAGAGGTTACATAGTTACATAGTAGGTGAGGTTGAAAAAAGACACAAGTCCATCAAGTCCAACCTATGTAAAATCGATTCAAAATTTAAGCAAATCGATTTTTTTAGATTTTTTTTTTTTTCACCACGCCGGTCCCGAGGTGTAGCGGGCATGAGTTTTTAGGCGAGGCTGCGGCTTCGGCCTCGCCTAAAAACTCATGCCCGCAACGTCTCCGGACCGGCGCGGACACCGCGCCGGGCCTGAAGAGCTGCGGGCAAGGGGTTTTCAGGCGAGGCCGCAGCTTTGGCCTAGTCCACGGTGTCCGGCCGTAGCCGCGGCCTCGCCTAAAAGCTCATGCCCGCAGCGCCTCGGGACCGGCGTGGTGAAAAAAAAAACCAAACTCGATTCGAATCGTGAATCGAGTTTTTTTTAAGAGAATCGAAGATTTTTTTTTTTTTTTTTAAGAAAATATCCAGCCCTAACTCAGAGACCGCCTGTATGTGTAGTAGGATATATAGTAGTAGTAGGATATATATGTAGTATGATATATAGAGTACGGTAGGCGGGGGTAGAGGGAGTACGGTGGGGCTGAAACAACTAATCTATTAATCGACAACTAATCGATTATGAAAATAGTTGCCAACTATTTTCATAATCGATTAATCGGCCAGCCGATTAGTTGGCCTGCAGGGCACGTTACGTGGAGGCAGGGCACGTTACGTGGAGGCAGGGCACGTTACGTGGAGGCAGGGCACGTTACGTGGAGGCAGGGCACGTTACGTGGAGGCAGGGCACGTTACGTGGAGGCAGGGCACGTTACGTGGAGGCAGGGCACGTTACGTGGAGGCAGGGCAAGTTACGGTGGAACGGCACGTTACGTGGAGGCAGGGCACGTTACGTGGAGGCAGGGCACGTTACGTGGAGGCAGGGCACGTTACGTGGGGGCAGGGCACGTTACGTGGGGCAGGGCACGTGGGGGCAGGGCACATGGGGGCAGGGCACATACCATGCAGGCAGGGCACATTGGAGGCAGGGCACATACCATGCAGGCAGGGCACATTGAGACAGGGAACATTACAGGGGGCAGGGCATATACCATGCAGGCAGGGCACATTACAGGGGGCAGGGCACATGGGGGCAGGGCACATGGGGGCAGGGCACATTGGAGGCAGGGCACATACCATGCAGGCAGGGCACATTGGAACAGGGCCACATTACAAGGAGGCAGGGATCATTACATGCACCCCGGTGTGAAAGGGGTCCAAATAAAAAATGTGATCTCCTAGTCTGATATTTACCAGATTCAACCTCCAATATTATATACAGTATATATCTCTTCTGTCTGTTATTCTCAGAGTAGATTAGAGAATTTTCTCCCTAAACATATAGTTGGTTATTTAGATTTACCACTGCATAGAGATTTTTAAGAATACATTTTTTTAAACTTTACATATTAAATTATACACCACACTTTTTTTTTAAGGTTATTATCCGATTAATCGAAACAATAATCGGCCAACTAATCGATTATGAAAATAATCGTTAGTTGCAGCCCTGGAGTACGGTAGGAGATATATATAAATATATATAGTATGGTAGGATATACAGTATAGAGCAGAGATGATGAATCTGCTGACCATCTAGGAGACGGATTTTTTATTTTTAAACGAACAAGCTTTATTTCAACGACAAAACCTTTCTCTTATGTAGCCAGCTGAACATCAGGCTTCTGTCCAAGGGGCATTACCAACAACTGTGCTTCTTGGAGGATGTAGGGGAGGGGGTCAGCCCCCCATAGCTCTGTGGGGAGATCACTGTACTAACATTGGATAGTTAGTACAACACACTCCATTTTATTTTTCACTCAGCCTGCGGGATTGAAGATAAAAACTGGTAGTGTGTGTTGGATTAGCCTCGGGCTGCCCTTTTTATTATTGGTTATACCCGGTGTATAGAACTGGTGCCCCAGTTTCCTTGTGCCATGTATAACTCAGGTGTGGCCTTGGATCCACCATGTTGGTGTCCCTGCAGTGAGGAGCATTCTGGGCTCCCCCCCCCCCCCCCCCCCCCCCCCCCGGGAACGTTCACCATTCATCCTATCATATTCACTCCTTCGGGGGTTGGTGTCATCCAGTAAAATCTTCCCCCAGCCCTGAACCCCCATAATAGGCATGGCAGAGGAGATCTCAGGTGTGCAGCCCCCCCCCCCCCCAGCACCTCCTCACCCCTCAGTAATGAATAGGGTAGTGGTACTACCCCCCTCCCCCATCATATCCTACAGGGGGATGAGCTCCCCTTCCCCACTTTCCTCAGAGCAGCAGCCGCATTACACTGCAGAGGGAACCTTTCCCAACATCACAATCGTCCTCCCCAGAGATCGGAGCTCCGGTACTTCTCTCTGCAGCCGACGCACCGCACACCTTTCTACAGGAGATCGGAGCTCCGGTACTTCTCTCTGCAGCCGACGCACCGCACACCTTTCTACAGGAGATCAGAGCTCCGGGACTTCTCTCTGCAGCCGATGCACCGCACACCTTTCTACAGGAGATCGGAGCTCCGGGACTTCTCTCTGCAGCCGACGCACCGCACACCTTTCTACAGGAGATCGGAGCTCCGGTACTTCTCTCTGCAGCCGACGCACCGCACACCTTTCTACAGGAGATCAGAGCTCCGGGACTTCTCTCTGCAGCCGATGCACCGCACACCTTTCTACAGGAGATCGGAGCTCCGGGACTTCTCTCTGCAGCCGACGCACCGCACACCTTTCTCCAGGAGATCAGAGCTCCGGGACTTCTCTCTGCAGCCAATGCACCGCACACCTTTCTACAGGAGATCGGAGCTCCGGGACTTCTCTCTGCAGCCGACGCACCGCACACCTTTCTACAGGAGATCGGAGCTCCGGGACTTCTCTCTGCAGCCGACGCACCGCACACCTTTCTACAGGAGATCGGAGCTCCGGGACTTCTCTCTGCAGCCGACGCACCGCACACCTTTCTACAGGAGATCGGAGCTCCGGGACTTCTCTCTGCAGCCGACGCACCGCACACCTTTCTACAGGAGATCAGAGCTCCGGGACTTCTCTCTGCAGCCGACGCACCGCACACCTTTCTACAGGAGATCGGAGCTCCGGGACTTCTCTCTGCAGCCAATGCACCGCACACCTTTCTCCAGGAGATCAGAGCTCCGGGGACTTCTCTCTGCAGCCAATGCACCGCACACCTTTCTCCAGGAGATCAGAGCTCCGGGACTTCTCTCTGCAGCCAATGCACCGCACACCTTTCTCCAGGAGATCAGAGCTCCGGGACTTCTCTCTGCAGCCGACACACCGCACACCTTTCTGCAGCCGACACACCGCACACCTTTCTCCAGGAGATCGGAGCTCCGGTACTTCTCTCTGCAGCCGACACACCGCACACCTTTCTACACAAGATCGGAGCTCCGGTACTTCTCTCTACAGCCGACACACCGCACACCTTTCTGCAGCCGACCTCCCGGGCTCCAATTTGGTGGTATGGACAGCGGCTCCATTCCCAGCACCCGCTCTCCTTCCCTCCACCTTCTGTGTCCAACCTCTGTCCATGCTACGCCACTAGAGGGGCGCTCTGGTGCCACATCCCTGAGCTGCTGCTTCCTTCAGCTGAGCTCAATCAATACCAGCAGGAATGACAGACCACCAGAGATCCCCTAATGTCACTTAACATGCAGCATGCTGGCTGCTCACTCTTCCCGCTGTCAGAGGATGCCGCGCCGCTCTTTGCCTGCTCCATCGCCGCTCTTTGCCTGCTCCATCGCCGCTCTTTGCCTGCTCCATCGCCGCTCTTTGCCTGCTCCATCGCCGCTCTTTGCCTGCTCCATCGCCGCTCTTTGCCTGCTCCATCGCCGCTCTTTGCCTGCTCCATCGCCGCTCTTTGCCTGCTCCATCGCCGCTCTTTGCCTGCTCCATCGCCGCTCTTTGCCTGCTCCATCGCCGCTCTTTGCCTGCCCGGTCGCAGCTCCTAATTACTTTCAGACCATGATGGCGAGCAATGGTTGTGTCCAGAGGGCCTACAAGGCTCGCACCACCTTCCTGGCCAAGACCCATCCCCCAGCCCACCATGTAGTGACTGAGGCCCCAATCACTGACACCGGCTCCAGAACACAACTTCTAGTCACATTGGCACCTGGGATTTATGGAGCCCTGGCATATGTCCTGTGCTGCCCCTGTGACTTGTGTAGGGGGTCTTATATGTACACTAAGGTGGGGGTGGGGGGACACTGCAGGCTGATAAGACTTGTACTGGTAATAGAACATTTACCCCATACACAGAACCATTCACCGACCGTCTGCCCACTAACAGGCCAGGATTGCAAGATATACATCTCAGGTGATCTCATGTCCTGCTCAGTGATTTCCATATTCTAGTCTGCTTCTCCCCCAAGGTAATACAGAAAACCTGGCCTGTTAGTGGGTGTGGAGGACCACGATTTCCATCATGACTTTGATGTTCTATTCCGGTGTAATGGCTGCAGCTGGATGCCATAAGCCCACTATTTTCCTTTCCCTTAGGGGGCCGGTTTTCTCAGAAGTGGTCCCTGCAGCGGATTCGCCGAAGAATCACTTTTAGAAACGGCGGGAGAGCTGTACCCCCCCCCCCCCCCGCTGCCGCTTCATGGTGGTTCCCAGGCTTTCATTACCGATTGGTTAAAAAAAAATAACAAACATGTCATACTTACCTTCACTGTGCAGCTCGTTCTGCACAGAGTGGCCCCGAACCTGCTCTTCTGGGGTCCCTCGGCGGCTGTTTCAGCTCCTCCCCGCAAGAACTAACCACCTTAATGTGAGCCCCCTCGCATGGTGGTTAGCTATTGCGGGCGCGCTCCCGTGATACAGCGAGCGGCTATAGCCGCTCGCTGTATCACTCGGCCCCGCCGTGTCATTGGATGTGATTGACAGCAGCGCGAGCCAATGGCTGCGCTGCTTTCAATCCATCCACTGTAGCCAATCAGCGACCAGGCTGAGCTGCAAAAGAGAAGACGGGAGCGAGCAGCGGAGATTCGAGGTGTCAGGTAAGTAAAACGGGGGGGCTGGGGGCGGCGGTATTGTCAAAAGTTTTTTCACCTTAATGCATAGAATGCTTTAAGGTGAAAAACTTTTACCTTTACAACCCCTTTAAGTGGTTCTCGACCTCAAGTACCCCCTACAGGCCAGGGTTTGGGAACTTCCCTTAGATAAATAGTTCTTATCAATATCATGTCATTGAAAGCAGCTGTGCAAAGTAAGGGAAAACCCGAAAACCTGGCCTGTTGGAGGTACTTGAGGACTGAGGTTAAGAATCGCTGCTTTCGGGTCTCTGCTAAAGAAAATAATGATATAAATGCTCGGGGGTTCAAAGTCCTTTTCTAGCTAAAAATACGGATTGTTGCATGGAAACACATGTCAGAAAAAGGCGTGCCCCTCAGGGTCCCCCCCCCCCACCCCCCAGTGATGTGTGTATATTGCAGGGAATGTAACACACTTTGTAGCAGATTCCTCCCTTTTGTTATCTGGAAGAAATAGATGTTCATTTCTCTGTGTCCGTGTGCTCAGTGATTCTAATGGGAGTGACTTTATAATTGTCACCTGCTGCACCTGCAGGGATCTAATGAGAGTGGCAGGGTCTGCATTCCTTTACATGAGATTTGTGTTGCAGAGGATGCCCAAGATCTGGCTTGTATCTAAATGCAGTCTTCTGGGAAAATCAGCCAATCACACAAGTAGGAGATGACGTATCGTGGGGGGCGGGGTTCTGTGTCTTTGTATTTTACAGAACATGAGAGCGGCTGCAGATTGAAAAGAAAAATAATTTTTATTAACATTTAATTAGTGTGACTTGTGTAGCGATTGTATCAAAGTATCGTTTTTATTTCCCCCATGAATGTGAAGATGAGGTTTTGTCCCGGGTCTTAGGGGGTCTTTTCCTCATTTTATAAATGTTTTATTAAAGGGGTTGTAACCCCTCGTGCATCCAATGCATTAAGGTGAAAAAACACCGGCAGTGACCCCCCGAGCCTGGAATTCTGTTAGCGGTGCCGCGCTCTCCCTCTGTTGTCCCAGCTCTTGATTGGATAGATTGATAGCAGTGCAGCCATTGGCTCCCGCTGCTGTCAATCAAATCCAATGAGGTGGGGGGGGCGGGCCGAGTCCTGCATTTGGCCTCTATGGATGCCGAATGATGGACTCCGGAGCGCACCCACAAGGTAATCCCCCAGGAGAGCGCTTATCCTACGGGGGGGTTATCAGATGTGGGGAGGAGCCACGTGAAACGCCGAGGGACCCCAGAAGAGGAGGATTGGGGCCACTGTGCAAAATGAGCTGCACCGTGGAGGTAAGTGTGACATGGATGTTTAAAAAACAAACTAACGAACCTTTACAATGACTTTAATATGCTAGATGAGAATTCCATCGATCAGTAATATATCTTTATACATGCTATATACGTTCTACTTGTTTTCTAGGGTCGCAGTCTAAGACTTTAGTAGATCACTTAGAACATTTTGTAATGAGATTGCTTTTCAATGTATGATCTTTATTGGCTTCTTAGGAGTCACATAATGTGTTAATGTTTTCAGAGGGTGGTAATTATGGGTGACTCCTCCCCCTCCCATATAAACTTCTGTTTTGCAGGCCTTTATCATGTGAAGGGGTATACCTTGGAGCGTGTAGTTCCTGGTCATAGGAATAAAACAGCTGCTTCCCCTTTGTCTTCCTCCTGTGGCTTCCAGCAGCTTTTGGAGCAGCTTCCATCGGTGCCCTTTACTAGTGTATTCTCCTCTGGGCTCTTCCACCAGTACCTGACAATGTCATCTCTGGTTCTTGAGTCACTTCCTGTCTGCGGGTGCATTATCTCCGGGGCCCCTGAGGCTGCCAGAATACCAACCCTTACCATCCACCCTGGTGTCACCTTTTCATTCACAATCCATTGGGTCGGGGGTTTTCGGGTCTCCCGTCCATTGGGGTCGGGGGTTTTCGGGTCTCCCGTCCATTGGGGTCGGGGGTTTTCGGGTCTCCCGTCCATTGGGGTCGGGGGTTTTCGGGTCTCCCGTCCATTGGGGTCGGGGGGTTTTCGGGTCTCCCGTCCATTGGGGTCGGGGGTTTTCGGGTCTCCCGTCCATTGGGGTCGGGGTTTTCGGGTCTCCCGTCCATTGGGGTCGGGGGTTTTCGGGTCTCCCGTCCATTGGGGTCGGGGGTTTTCGGGTCTCCCGTCCATTGGGGTCGGGGGTTTCCGGTCTCCCGTCCATTGGGTCGGGGTCCGTCTCGGGTCGGGTCTCCCGTCCATTGGGGTCGGGGGGTTTTCGGGTCTCCCGTCCATTGGGGTCGGGGGGTTTTCGGGTCTCCCGTCCATTGGGGTCGGGGGGTTTTCGGGTCTCCCGTCCATTGGGGTCGGGGGGTTTTCGGGTCTCCCGTCCATTGGGGTCGGGGGGGTTTTCGGGTCTCCCGTCCATTGGGGTCGGGGGGTTTTCGGGTCTCCCGTCCATTGGGGTCGGGGGGTTTTCGGGTCTCCCGTCCATTGGGGTCGGGGGTTTTCGGGTCTCCCGTCCATTGGGGTCGGGGGTTTTCGGGTCTCCCGTCCATTGGGATCGGGGGGTTTTCGGGTCTCCCGTCCATTGGGGTCGGGGTTTTCGGGTCTCCCGTCCATTGGGATCGGGGGTTTTCGGGTCTCCCCGTCCTTTGGGGTCGGGGTTTTCAGAACTTGTGTCCTCTGTAGATATGGACTCCGTGTTACATGTCAGTTGCTTCTAGCCCGTATTTTGGAATAAATAAGTGCTCCTAATTTGGTGGTTTCTAGATGTATTTGGGTGTGGTGGTGGTGGTGGTGGGGGGGATCCTGCTCCCTGTTCACGGATTAGTCTGGGGGGATCCCCGTTGTCATCCATAGATTAGTCCCGCTGCAGTCTGTGCTCTGATATGTAGAAGGGTGTTGCAGTCGCTGTGCGGAGTTCCTCCTTAACTCTCCCCCAGGTATTGTAACAGAGACTTTGATGACGAGAAGATCCTCATCCAACATCAGAAGGCCAAACATTTCAAGTGTCACATCTGTCACAAGAAGCTGTACACCGGGCCCGGCCTGGCCATCCACTGTATGCAGGTAGGTGTACCTCTGTATTATCCTCCCCACCCCCTGTATATAGGTAGGTGTACCTCTGTATTATCCTCACCACCCCCTGTATATAGGTAGGTGTACCTCTGTATTATCCTCACCACCCCCTGTATATAGGTAGGTGTACCTCTGTATTATCCTCCCCACCCCCTGTATATAGGTAGGTGTACCTCTGTATTATCCTCCCCACCCCCTGTATATAGGTAGGTGTACCTCTGTATTATCCTCCCCATCCACTGTATATAGGTAGGTGTACCTCTGTATTATCCTCCCCATCCACTGTATATAGGTAGGTGTACCTCTGTATTATCCTCACCACCCCCTGTATATAGGTAGGTGTACCTCTGTATTATCCTCCCCATCCACTGTATATAGGTAGGTGTACCTCTGTATTATCCTCCCCACCCCCTGTATATAGGTAGGTGTACCTCTGTATTATCCTCCCCACCCCATGTATATAGGTAGGTGTACCCCTGTATTATCCTCCCCACCCCCTGTATATAGGTAGGTGTACCTCTGTATTATCCTCACCATCCCCTGTATATAGGTAGGTTATAGAGGGCTGTACCTCCCCCATACTGTCATGGCCACCCCCTGTATACAGGTAGGTTATGAGGGTCTGTACTGTCCTGGCCACCCCCTGTATACAGGTAGGTTATGAGGGTCTGTACTGTCATGGCCACCCCCTGTATACAGGTAGGTTATGGGGGTCTGTACTGTCATGGCCACCCCCTGTATACAGGTAGGTTATGAGGGTCTGTACTGTCATGGCCACCCCCTGTATACAGGTAGGTTATGGGGGTCTGTACTGTCCTGGCCACCCCCTGTATACAGGTAGGTTATGAGGGTCTGTACTGTCATGGCCACCCCCTGTATACAGGTAGGTTATGGAGGTCTGTACTGTCATGGCCACCCCCTGTATACAGGTAGGTTATGGGGGTCTGTACTGTCATGGCCACCCCCTGTATACAGGTAGGTTATGGAGGTCTGTACTGTCATGGCCACCCCCTGTATACAGGTAGGTTGTGGGGGTCTGTACTGTCATGGCCACCCCCTGTATACAGGTAGGTTATGGGGGTCTGTACTGTCATGGCCACCCCCTGTATACAGGTAGGTTATGGGGGTCTGTACTGTCATGGCCACCCCCTGTATACAGGTAGGTTATGAGGGTCTGTACTGTCCTGGCCACCCCCTGTATACAGGTAGGTTATGGGGGTCTGTACTGTCCTGGCCACCCCCTGTATACAGGTAGGTTATGGGGGTCTGTACTGTCCTGGCCACCCCCTGTATACAGGTAGGTTATGGGGGTCTGTACTGTCATGGCCACCCCCTGTATACAGGTAGGTTATGGGTGTCTGTACTGTCATGGCCACCCCCTGTATACAGGTAGGTTATGGGGGTCTGTACTGTCATGGCCACCCCCTGTATACAGGTAGGTTATGGGGGTCTGTACTGTCATGGCCACCCCCTGTATACAGGTAGGTTATGGGGGTCTGTACTGTCATGGCCACCCCCTGTATACAGGTAGGTTATGGGGGTCTGTACTGTCATGGCCGCGGTTTAATTCTCTCTTCTTTCAGGTTCATAAAGAGACGATAGACGCCGTCCCCAATGCGATCCCGGGGCGCACAGACATAGAGCTGGAGATCTATGGTATGGAGGGCATTCCGGAGAAGGACATGGAGGAACGCAGACGCATGCTGGAGCAGAAGACACAGGGTGAGTCCTGGGAATGTACGGTCTACCCCCCCCCCCTTAGTGCGCTCAGTCAGGCCGGTATTGTGATCTGTCTTCTCCTTCACAGTGGATGGACAGAAGAAGAGGATGGATGACTCGGATTATGAGGACGATGACGACTCCGGCCCTTCCTCCTCCTTTCCTCCACAGATGCAGCAACAGCAAGGCTATATGCAGGCCATGGCCCAGCCCGGCCTCCATGGTCTGACCGGTGCTCCAGGCATGCCTCCAGGTAATTACCCCCTCCCCCATGGCCCAGCCCGGCCTCCATGGTCTGACCGGTGCTCCAGGCATGCCTCCAGGTAATTACCCCTCCCCCATGGCTCAGCCCGGCCTCCATGGTCTGACCGGTGCTCCAGGCATGCCTCCAGGTAATTACCCCCTCCCCCATGGCCCAGCCCGGCCTCCATGGTCTGACCGGTGCTCCAGGCATGCCTCCAGGTAATTACCCCTCCCCCATGGCTCAGCCCGGCCTCCATGGTCTGACCGGTGCTCCAGGCATGCCTCCAGGTAATTACCCCCTCCCCCATGGCCCAGCCCGGCCTCCATGGTCTGACCGGTGCTCCAGGCATGCCTCCAGGTAATTACCCCTCCCCCATGGCTCAGCCCGGCCTCCATGGTCTGACCGGTGCTCCAGGCATGCCTCCAGGTAATTACCCCTCCCCTCCCCCATGGCTCAGCCTGGCCTCCATGGTCTGACCGGTGCTCCAGGCATGCCTCCAGGTAATTACCCCCCCCCCCCCCCCATGGCTCAGCCCGGCCTCCATGGTCTGACCGGTGCTCCAGGCATGCCTCCAGGTAATTACCCCTCTCCCCCCCCCCCCCCATGGCTCAGCCTGGCCTCCATGGTCTGGTCGGTGCTCCAGGCATGCCTCCAGGTAATTACCCCCCCCCCCTCCCCCATGGCTCAGCCTGGCCTCCATGGTCTGACCGGTGCTCCAGGCATGCCTCCAGGTAATTACCCCTCCCCCCTCCATGGCTCAGCCTGGCCTCCATGGTCTGACCGGTGCTCCAGGCATGCCTCCAGGTAATTACCCCTCCCCCCTCCATGGCTCAGCCTGGCCTCCATGGTCTGACCGGTGCTCCAGGCATGCCTCCAGGTAATTACCCCCCCCTCCCCCATGGCTCAGCCTGGCCTCCATGGTCTGGCTGGTGCTCCAGGCATGCCTCCAGGTAATTACCCCCCCTCCCCCATGGCTCCGCCTGGCCTCCATGGTCTGACCAGTGCTCCAGGCATGCCTCCAGGTAATTACCCCCCCCATGGCTCAGCCTGGCCTCCATGGTCTGGCTGGTGCTCCAGGCATGCCTCCAGGTAATTACCCCCCCTCCCCCATGGCTCCGCCTGGCCTCCATGGTCTGACCGGTGCTCCAGGCACGCCTCCAGGTAATTACCCCCCCCATGGCTCCGCCTGACCTCCATGGTCTGACCGGTGCTCCAGGCATGCCTCCAGGTAATTACCCCCCCTCCCCCATGGCTCCGCCTGGCCTCCATGGTCTGACCGGTGCTCCAGGCACGCCTCCAGGTAATTACCCCCCCCTCCCCCATGGCTCAGCCTGGCCTCCATGGTCTGGCTGGTGCTCCAGGCATGCCTCCAGGTAATTACCCCCCCTCCCCCATGGCTCCGCCTGGCCTCCATGGTCTGACCGGTGCTCCAGGCACGCCTCCAGGTAATTACCCCCCCCATGGCTCCGCCTGACCTCCATGGTCTGACCGGTGCTCCAGGCATGCCTCCAGGTAATTACCCCCCCTCCCCCATGGCTCCGCCTGGCCTCCATGGTCTGACCGGTGCTCCAGGCACGCCTCCAGGTAATTACCCCCCCCTCCCCCATGGCTCAGCCTGGCCTCCATGGTCTGGCTGGTGCTCCAGGCATGCCTCCAGGTAATTACCCCCCCTCCCCCATGGCTCCGCCTGGCCTCCATGGTCTGACCAGTGCTCCAGGCATGCCTCCAGGTAATTACCCCCCCCATGGCTCAGCCTGGCCTCCATGGTCTGGCTGGTGCTCCAGGCATGCCTCCAGGTAATTACCCCCCCTCCCCCATGGCTCCGCCTGGCCTCCATGGTCTGACCAGTGCTCCAGGCATGCCTCCAGGTAATTACCCCCCCCATGGCTCAGCCTGGCCTCCATGGTCTGGCTGGTGCTCCAGGCATGCCTCCAGGTAATTACCCCCCCTCCCCCATGGCTCCGCCTGGCCTCCATGGTCTGACCGGTGCTCCAGGCACGCCTCCAGGTAATTACCCCCCCCATGGCTCCGCCTGACCTCCATGGTCTGACCGGTGCTCCAGGCATGCCTCCAGGTAATTACCCCCCCCCCATGGCTCAGCCCGTCCTCCATGGTCTGACCGGTGCTCCAGGTAAATGGGTGGGATGGGGAAATGTGTATGTAGATGTGATCAGTGTCTGTCCTGTGTGATGGGTGTATGTGGGGCGGTGATTGTCCTCTCTGGGTGAGATGTCCGGGGTCTGTATACAGGAAATGTATTCTATTCACAGTGTCCTGACATGTCCTTCCTTATCATCTCCAGGAATACCGCCTCTGATGCCAACTGTGCCCCCCATTATGCCTGGAATCCCCCCAGGCATGCCAGGGATGCCCCATGGGTCAGTATGCCATTGTTCTTGTATTCTACCCTCCGGGGTTTTTTGTCCTCTTCAAAATCTACTCAGTTTCTTTACCTGAAAAATTGTAACCAACCCCCTGAAGCCAGGCTTCAGCTTCTCTGTAGTGTAAAGGAGACCAGAAGGTGGCTCAGGGCGGATGGGTGAGGGGCTCAGGGCGGATGGGTGAGGGGCTCAGGGCGGATGGGTGAGGGGATCCTGGAGCGAGGGTGACGTATTAATGGGTTTTTGTATGCAACAGATGGAACAGCTAGTATAAGTGCAGCATGTGTCCGCCCCCACAGAAATGGAGCCAGTGCTGACTTATATTACCTGTACTGGGCTCCCCACAGAATCTGCCATATGTCCTCTCATTGATGAGGTAATAGCTGGGCCAGCACAGCACTGCGGTGTTCAGTCTGGAGGAGGGGCAGACCAGAATCGCATTGTTTTACCCCACTTCACCTTTTTTCCAGCAGCTGCAGCCTCTCCAATGACCTTAAAACTCCCTCCTGCTCCTTCTCCCCACACCCGCTGTCACTATTTGAAAGCTGCTGTCATGCGGGGCTCCACCCACACAAGCGGAGACGAGTAGATGGATACCCAACATGCCAAATCTTACACTTGCATGCGCCTGTAAAATGGTGACAAACTTCAGTACCATATATATATATATATCAGATAGATGTATACACATAATATATGTATATATTATCCTTAACACTAAACATGACCTATAGGGGGCTTTTGAAGCGTCGCCTATAAAATGGTGACAAACATCAGATGTGTGTATATATAGTATGTATGTGTATATATCTGATGTTTGTCACCATTTTATAGGCGACGCTTCAAAAGCCCCCTATAGGTCATGTTTAGTGTTATGGAGCTCTGGTGTACAATTATTACACTCACTCTGCCAATATGTATTGTAATCAATGTTTTCATTCATCACCGGTGTAAGCCCCCCCTCCACTAATTTCAGGTGTAAGCCCCCCCTCCACTAATTTCAGGTGTAAGCCCCCCCTCCACTAATTTCAGGTGTAAGCCCCCCCTCCACTAATTTCAGGTGTAAGCCCCCCCTCCACTAATTTCAGGTGTAAGCCCCCCCTCCACTAATTTCAGGTGTAAGCCCCCCCTCCACTAATTTCAGGTGTAAGCCCCCCCTCCACTAATTTCAGGTGTAAGCGCCCCCCCCCCCCCACTAATCACAGGTGTAAGCGCCCCCCCCCCCACTAATCACAGGTGTAAGCCCCCCTCCCCACTAATCACAGGTGTAAGCCCCCCCTCCACTAATCACAGGTGTAAGCCCCCCCTCCACTAATCACAGGTGTAAGCCCCCCCCTCCACTAATCACAGGTGTAAGCCCCCCCCTCCACTAATCACAGGTGTAAGCCCCCCTCCACTAATCACAGGTGTAAGCCCCCCCGTCCCCCCCACTAATCACAGGTGTAAGCGCCCCCGTCCCCTCCACTAATCACAGGTGTAAGCCCCCCTCCACTAATCACAGGTGTAAGCCCCCCCGTCCCCCCCACTAATCACAGGTGTAAGCGCCCCCGTCCCCTCCACTAATCACAGGTGTAAGCGCCCCCCCCCCCCCCCCCCCGTCCCCTCCACTAATCACAGGTGTAAGCGCCCCCCCCGTCCCCTCCACTAATCACAGGTGTAAGCCCCCCCCCCGTCCCCTCCACTAATCACAGGTGTAAGCCCGTCCCCTCCACTAATCACAGGTGTAAGCCCGTCCCCTCCACTAATCACAGGTGTAAGCCCGCCTCCCCACTAATCACAGGTGTAAGCCCCCCTCCACTAATCACAGGTGTAAGCCCCCCTCCACTAATCACAGGTGTAAGCCCGTCCCCTCCACTAATCACAGGTGTAAGCCCGTCCCCTCCACTAATCACAGGTGTAAGCCCGTCCCCTCCACTAATCACAGGTGTAAGCCCGTCCCCTCCACTAATCACAGGTGTAAGCCCGCCTTCCCACTAATCACAGGTGTAAGCCCCCCTCCACTAATCACAGGTGTAAGCCCCCCCGTCCCCCCCACTAATCACAGGTGTAAGCGCCCCCGTCCCCTCCACTAATCACAGGTGTAAGCGCCCCCCCCCCCCGTCCCCTCCACTAATCACAGGTGTAAGCGCCCCCCCGTCCCCTCCACTAATCACAGGTGTAAGCCCGTCCCCTCCACTAATCACAGGTGTAAGCCCGTCCCCTCCACTAATCACAGGTGTAAGCCCGTCCCCTCCACTAATCACAGGTGTAAGCCCGTCCCCTCCACTAATCACAGGTGTAAGCCCGTCCCCTCCACTAATCACAGGTGTAAGCCCGCCTCCCCACTAATCACAGGTGTAAGCCCCCCTCCCCACTAATCACAGGTGTAATGGTGGTAGGAAACTATACAGTAGTTGGGGGACCTGGCAGTAGTTGGGGGGGGGGGGGGGTCCTTGGGGGCTCCTGGCAGATCCTGTAACCCTCTGTCTCCTGTCTTTGTTCAGGATGCTGCAAATGAGCGGTATGATGCACCCGGGCCCCGGAATCCCCCATATGATGGCCGGCTTACCTCCAGGTAGGTGATCTCTTCCTCTGCTCTCGGTCTCCAGTCCTCGGGGGTCGGTGTAACGATGGATTTGTCTTCTCTAGGTGTCCCTCCAATGGTAGGACCTCGTCCTGGAATACCGGCCACCACCCTGGCCCAGCAGGTCTCTGCACCGGGAGTCAGCAGAGTCCCCACCCCCAGCACCTCCTCCCCCGCTGTGCAGTCTGTGCCCAAACCACTGTTCCCCAGCGCTGGACAGGTAAGACCCCCCTCCATCCTTCTGTGTGAGACCTACTCTGACTGAATGGTGGTGTCTTCTCATCTGTAGTGCTAGAAATCAGGATGGCTGCTTCTGGGTGAGTGTGACGGTGTCAGAGTGGAGCCTGTCGCTTGTGTCAGCCTGTGATGGGGTCAGAGTGGAGCCTGTCGCTTGTGTCAGCCTGTGATGGGGTCAGAGTGGAGCCTGTCGCTTGTGTCAGCCTGTGATGGGGTCAGAGCGGAGCCTGTCGCTTGTGTCAGCCTGTGATGGGGTCAGAGTGGAGCCTGTCGCTTGTGTCAGCCTGTGATGGGGTCAGAGCGGAGCCTGTCGCTTGTGTCAGCCTGTGATGGGGTCAGGGGAGCCTGTCGCTTGTGTCGGCCTGTGATGGGGTCAGGGGAGCCTGTTGCTTGTGTCAGCCTGTGATGGGGTCAGAGTGGAGCCTGTCGCTTGTGTCAGCCTGTGATGGGGTCAGAGGAGCCTGTCGCTTGTGTCAGCCTGTGATGGGGTCAGGGGAGCCTGTCGCTTGTGTCGGCCTGTGATGGGGTCAGAGAGGAGCCTGTCGCTTGTGTCAGCCTGCGATGGGGTCAGAGCGGAGCCTGTCGCTTGTGTCAGCCTGCGATGGGGTCAGAGCGGAGCCTGTCGCTTGTGTCAGCCTGTGATGGGGTCAGGGGAGCCTGTCGCTTGTGTCAGCCTGTGATGGGGTCAGAGGAGCCTGTCGCTTGTGTCAGCCTGTGATGGGGTCAGAGCGGAGCCTGTCGCTTGTGTCAGCCTGTGATGGGGTCAGAGGAGCCTGTCGCTTGTGTCGGCCTGCGATGGGGCCAGAGCGGAGCCTGTCGCTTGTGTCAGCCTGTGATGAGGTCAGAGGAGCCGGTCGCTTGTGTCGGCCTGTGATGGGGTCAGAGGAGCCTGTCGCTTGTGTCAGCCTGTGATGGGGTCAGAGGAGCCGGTCGCTTGTGTCGGCCTGCGATGGGGTCAGAGGAACCTGTCGCTTGTGTCAGCCTGTGATGGGGTCAGAGGAGCCTGTCGCTTGTGTCAGCCTGTGATGGGGTCAGAGGAGCCGGTCGCTTGTGTCGGCCTGTGATGGGGTCAGAGGAGCCTGTCGCTTGTGTCAGCCTGTGATGGGGTCTGAGGAGCCGGTCGCTTGTGTCAGCCTGTGATGGGGTCAGAGGAACCTGTCGCTTGTGTCAGCCTGTGATGGGGTCAGAGGAACCTGTCGCTTGTGTCAGCCTGTGATGGGGTCAGAGGAGCCGGTCGCTTGTGTCGGCCTGCGATGGGGTCAGAGGAACCTGTCGCTTGTGTCAGCCTGTGATGGGGTCAGAGGAACCTGTCGCTTGTGTCAGCCTGTGATGGGGTCAGAGGAGCCGGTCGCTTGTGTCGGCCTGCGATGGGGTCAGAGGAACCTGTCGCTTTTGTCAGCCTGTGATGGGGTCAGAGGAACCTGTCGCTTGTGTCAGCCTGTGATGGGGTCTGAGGAGCCGGTCGCTTGTGTCGGCCTGCGATGGGGTCAGAGCGGAGCCTGTCGCTTGTGTCAGCCTGTGATGGGGTCAGAGGAGCCTGTCGCTTGTGTCGGCCTGTGATGGGGTCAGAGGAGCCTGTCGCTTGTGTCGGCCTGTGATGGGGTCAGAGGAACCTGTCGCTTGTGTCAGCCTGTGATGGGGTCTGAGGAGCCGGTCGCTTGTGTCAGCCTGTGATGGGGTCAGAGGAACCTGTCGCTTGTGTCAGCCTGTGATGGGGTCTGAGGAGCCGGTCGCTTGTGTCGGCCTGCGATGGGGTCAGAGCGGAGCCTGTCGCTTGTGTCAGCCTGTGATGGGGTCAGAGGAGCCTGTCGCTTGTGTCAGCCTGTGATGGGGTCAGAGGAGCCGGTCGCTTGTGTCGGCCTGTGATGGGGTCAGAGGAGCCTGTCGCTTGTGTCGGCCTGTGATGGGGTCAGAGGAACCTGTCGCTTGTGTCAGCCTGTGATGGGGTCTGAGGAGCCGGTCGCTTGTGTCAGCCTGTGATGGGGTCAGAGGAACCTGTCGCTTGTGTCAGCCTGTGATGGGGTCTGAGGAGCCGGTCGCTTGTGTCGGCCTGCGATGGGGTCAGAGCGGAGCCTGTCGCTTGTGTCAGCCTGTGATGGGGTCAGAGGAGCCTGTCGCTTGTGTCAGCCTGTGATGGGGTCAGAGGAGCCTGTCGCTTGTGTCAGCCTGTGATGGGGTCAGAGGAGCCTGTCGCTTTTGTCAGCCTGTGATGGGGTCAGAGGAACCTGTCGCTTGTGTCAGCCTGTGATGGGGTCTGAGGAGCCGGTCGCTTGTGTCGGCCTGCGATGGGGTCAGAGCGGAGCCTGTCGCTTGTGTCAGCCTGTGATGGGGTCTGAGGAGCCGGTCGCTTGTGTCGGCCTGCGATGGGGTCAGAGCGGAGCCTGTCGCTTGTGTCAGCCTGTGATGGGGTCAGAGGAACCTGTCGCTTGTGTCAGCCTGTGATGGGGTCTGAGGAGCCGGTCGCTTGTGTCGGCCTGTGATGGGGTCAGAGGAACCTGTCGCTTGTGTCAGCCTGTGATGGGGTCAGAGGAACCTGTCGCTTGTGTCAGCCTGTGATGGGGTCAGAGGAACCTGTCGCTTGTGTCAGCCTGTGATGGGGTCAGAGGAACCTGTCGCTTGTGTCAGCCTGTGATGGGGTCAGAGGAGCCTGTCGCTTGTGTCAGCCTGTGATGGGGTCAGAGGAACCTGTCGCTTGTGTCAGCCTGTGATGGGGTCAGAGGAGCCTGTCGCTTGTGTCAGCCTGTGATGGGGTCAGAGGAACCTGTCGCTTGTGTCAGCCTGTGATGGGGTCAGAGGAACCTGTCGCTTGTGTCAGCCTGTGATGGGGTCAGAGGAACCTGTCGCTTGTGTCAGCCTGTGATGGGGTCAGAGGAGCCTGTCGCTTGTGTCAGCCTGTGATGGGGTCAGAGGAACCTGTCGCTTGTGTCAGCCTGTGATGGGGTCAGAGGAGCCGGTCGCTTGTGTCAGCCTGTGATGGGGTCAGAGGAGCCGGTCGCTTGTGTCAGCCTGTGATGGGGTCAGAGGAGCCTGTCACTTGTGTCAGTACCTTATTACAGGGCTTGACAAATTTGCTTGGAATCTAGGAGCCAGCTAAAAAAGTTAGGAGCCAGGTTTTTTTTAAACGACCGACAAAGCTTTATTTTCAATATAAAAAATAACTAATCTTAAATTTACACAGAAAAAGACCGCCCCGCTAGAGGCCCGAATAGCGTCACTAAAACTACGGTAAAGCGGCGCTAAAAATAGCGCCGCTTTACCGCCAACGCCCCCCCGCGGCTCGGTGTGAAAGGGCTCTAAGGGTCCGATCAGGTCCGCCTGAAAAACAGACAGGTGAACCTGATCAGACAGCCCGTGTGAAAGGGGCCAAGCAGGGAGATAACAAATAAATTAATTTTAATTAGGAAAAAAATAAACCGTTTTTATATAAATATAAATAAATAAAATCTATTACGAAAAAAAAGAAAAGGCTATCCCCACATTCACTTCCTTCTCTTCTCCACTTTGGGAAGGAGATGGGCAGTGAAAACAGGCAGGTATTTCGCATTAGCATTGCATTAGCATTGCTGGTTGCAATACCAACGGCCACCACAAGATGGCGCCAGATTTCAGAAGGACTCCAGAACTACCGAAGAAGGCCGCAAAGCCGGGGCCTCAATTACCGGCCGGCGCGGCCCGACGCGATCGCACGGGGGGGGGTCTATGTCCGCACAGAGACAGGATACCCCCAGCTGTGCTGCCCCAGGCGCCAGGTCGCTAATTCTAGTCGCAAATGCGACCTGGCGCCCGGGTTTTGTCGAGCCCTGCCTTATTATATGCTTACCTGTAGGTACAATTTAAAAGGAAGACTTTACTTTCTCTTTAATGACTCATCAGCTGTCAGAGGGTTTCCCCCACTGACAGCTGAAATGTAAACACAAGAATGCCGGCAATAGAAAATGCAGGAAAAACAGCACAGGGGCCCCCCCCATACCAGGCTTTTTCGTGGGGAGGAATAGTGCCCCAAGGACCAGATAAAGGCAAGCAAAGGGCCACATTTGGTCCCTGGGTTGCAGCTTGGAGACCAGTCCTCAAGGAGCCCCAACATGTTCTGCTTTGTGTATTTCATGGTCGTGTATTTGCACATCCTAATCTGTGAGCTGTCCCCCGATATCCGGTGTCCTGTGCAGTTCTACAGTTTTGGGTGAATCTTATGTTTCCATGTCTTTGCTGGGAACGTCTCATTGGTTGGAAGTATCTGGGGCGGCTCCTGGCTTTGTCTAACACTTTTCCAGCCCAGGACATACTCCCGACTCTCCATCCCCAGTCCAGGAGCCAGTCGAACTCCTTGGGGATTGTTGGTGTAATAACCGTCCCAGATGTCCAGGATCATTCCAGACTGCTGGGACTTGGTATTCTGACAGGGTGGGCTAAGTCTCTGGACCCCTGTATTCATCTGACACCCAAACTTATCCTTGCCTTGGTGGACCTTGAAATAGAATTCTTCCCCCACGGTGGTCTGGAAGGTTCTCATGAAGGATGTCTTTTGGGCGGAGGAGTCTTCTACACTTTCCAGACCAGGGACTTGGTCACCTGATGATGCTGGTCTCCTGATATGTAGTTTGGAGCTCAGAGTATTTGGTTATCTGTTCAATGCTCAACCTCAGCTGTGAGGTCATCTAATACGGGTTCAGTTGGAAAAGGCAATCCACCAACGGGGGGACCAGAGGTTCTGCAACTCAGAAAAGGGAACGGATTCTTCAGCAGAATGCTTCTTATCAGCGAGAACTGATACTTGTGCTTCAGTACTCAGATACCCTGCACCGCTCCTGTGTAACCCCGGGCTGAAGTCACTATGACAGGATTGTAGAAGTACGGATGGAGCCACTGGTTGGGGTCAGTATGAATGGGGGTGGTGTGTGTGGGCATCTGGATCTGTGGATTGTAGGAGTAGATAGTTTGGGTCAGTATGGTTGGTTGGGGGTGCACGTGGGTTGTGTGAGGAGGCCTCTAGTGGGTTGTGTGAGGAGGGTTGTGTGAGGAGGGTTGTGTGAGGAGGCCTCTAGTGGGTTGTGTGAGGAGGCCTCTAGTGGGTTGTGTGAGGAGGCCTCTAGTGCAGTGGTTCTCAACTCCGGTCCTCAGGACCCACTAACAGGCCAGGTTTGCAAGATAACTGAAATACATCACAGGTGATATCATTTGCTGCTCAGTGATTGCCGTATTCTTGTCTGCATCTCCCCAAAGTAATACTTAAAATCTGGCCTGTTGGTGGGTCCTGAGGACTGGAGTTGAGAACCACTGCTCTAGTGGGTTGTGTGAGGAGGCCTCTAGTGGGTTGTGTGAGGAGGCCTCTAGTGGGTTGTGTGAGGAGGCCTCTAGTGGGTTGTGTGAGGAGGCCTCTAGTGGGTTGTGTGAGGAGGCCTCTAGTGGGTTGTGTGAGGAGGCCTCTAGTGGGTTGTGTGAGGAGGCCTCTAGTGGGTTGTGTGAGGAGGCCTCTAGTGGGTTGTGTGAGGAGGCCTCTAGTGGGTTGTGTGAGGAGGCCTCTAGTGGGTTGTGTGAGGAGGCCTCTAGTGGGTTGTGTGAGGAGGCCTCTAGTGGGTTGTGTGAGGAGGCCTCTAGTGGGTTGTGTGAGGAGGCCTCTAGTGGGTTGTGTGAGGAGGCCTCTAGTGGGTTGTGTGAGGAGGCCTCTAGTGGGTTGTGTGAGGAGGCCTCTGGATCTGTGGATTGTAGGAGTGGATGAGCTCAGTATGGTTGGATGGGGGTGCACATGCGTTGTGTGAGAAGGCCTCTAGTGGGTCGTGGTCTCTTCACTGCTTCCTTTCTTTGCTGCAGATGGGATCACCCGTCACAAGCTCCACCACCTCGTCCTCCAATTCGGAGCCCCTCTCTGCACCTACTAAAGCCCTCTTTCCTAGTGCTGCACAAGTATGCAGGATATTGCAGTTATTAATGTTTGCTACTCAGGTTAACCCTTTAGTCTCGGTCTATTGTACATAACACAGAATAAAGGGTTAATGCATGCCATTAGCAGAGCATTGATTGGGCAGATAGTGGCTTATTGCATGAATGTCTGTCAGTAGATCCTTGCCCCAAAGTCTCCTTCATTTTGGCTTCTGCTGTTTTTCTAGTTTGGACAGCAGAAGGAATGGCGGAGGATTCTGCCTCTCGGGGGTGACTCTCAGTAATAACATTGATTGGGGTCAGGATGCAATTGTCACCTAATGGGCGGCGTGCCCCTGAACATGCTCCCCCTGGTGGGTACTCCAGTCTGGTGCCTGTCATGTGGGGATCCTATGCATGCTTTTTGCATCCCTACCTGTGACTCTGGGTTCGGATTGTAGAGCTCACTGCTGTGTGGTTTGGCTTTGCTTTGTGCTTCACCATAGACTTGCCTTATCATTTGTACTCGTAGTAACAGGACTTCTCTTTGCAGGCTCCTTCAGCGCTGTCAGGCCCGGTGGGAACAGACTTTAAACCCTTGAACAGCGCCCCAGTCACGACGTCTGAGCCACCTAAACCAACCTTTCCTGCTTACACTCAGTCCACCATGTCCACCACTAGCACCACCAATAGTACTGCAGCCAAACCATCTCCTTCCATAACAAGTAAGCCTGCTACCCTGACTACTACTAGTGCCACTAGTAAGTTGATCCATCCCGATGAGGATATCTCTCTGGTAAGTCTGGGCTCTCCTCTCTCCCTTGTTTCTGCCATGACAGTACTGGTGTCCATGTATCCCCTATGTAGTCTTCTCTGTTTATCCTCCCCCCTCCCAGAGTCTTTATTATATGTTCCTTTGTTTTCTGTCCTCAGGAAGAGAAACGTGCCCAGCATATGAAATACCAGCGTAACCTTCCCCGGCCGGGCCAGGCACCCATGGGTGGCATGGGCAGTTCAGCTGTGGGACCACTAGGGGCTATGATGGCACCACAGCAAGGAATGCCACCCCAACAACCTGGCATGAGGCACCCCATGCCCCCTCATGGTGAGTACACACAACGTACAACCTATCTGTCACCCGACTATGGGGCGTGTTGGCAGTCAGCTCATACACTGCATAGATCGCATACACCGCCCAGCAGGCCATCTTTTTAGAACCAGCAGACTGGTTGCATTACATGGCATGGGTGGGACTGTGAAGGTCTTTTCTGGGAAGAATACTAAACGGGTCCTCACGTCTGCAGCAGTAAACAGCCATAGAAATCCTCATCCCAGCAAATGGTGCTCCAGATGGGGCATGTGGGGGGCAGAGAGGACTATACACATGGACCTTCTATAATCTGTAAACTGACACACCTGGTGCCACGTTTGCACATTGCCTGCTAGATTCACGCTGACAGTTGTGAATAGTTCTCTCTGTGCCCCGCCCACACCACAGCGTGCCTGTTTTTTTTTCTGCGGAGGAATCTGCAACGTGTATGTCGTTTTCTGCAGGGGAAAAAACTGACATGA